>OW028576.1:48006698-48314198 GCA_932294295.1 Alitta virens | reverse complement strand
AAAGTGACACGTCTCAAGACCTTGTTAGAGAGTCAGGGAGCCAAGCAAATTCTCGACTGATCTCTGCTAATGTTTGTTTTGGTGTAAGGAAATTGGGAAAGGAGCAGGGGATGAGCAGCGGCCAGAGATGTCAACAGATATAACCAAGAAAAAACCAAAGGACAGAGCGGGTCCTTGAGGGACCCCAGGGTCTTGCGCATAAATCATGGGCATTTGATACTTTGTGGTCCGAAGAAGAGTTGACTCAAGATGGCAAAAAGTACAAAAAGAAAGGACAGAAAAAGGAAGAATGATGTGAGTACATCAGAAAAAAAAGTAAGAATATGATAGATTGTATATAAAAACAAGTATGCAGAAATCTCTGTGTTTAGTCTATAATAAGGAGTATTATTTTACTGTTATTCACATGTTGTAATCACAACGGGTGAAGGCAAGCATCGTGACACTTCAACACTATGTAAATTGCCTCTGAAGTTGTTCAATCAACTTAATTAAGCAATGTTTGAAGTAGATGTCTCAGTTCAAATAATAAGCATTGCAGATATGTCCACTTGGCCAAGCAACAGTTACTGACAATGCATCTTTTGATATATTCAAGTGTTAATCAGTCTCACATACATATGTGTGGTCATGGCATTTCCACTGCTTCCCAGATGCATGAGGGGATTGCTTAATGCTCTTTAATGCACCATTTTTAGGTCTTACATTGAGGTATAGAATTTTGTTTCACAATGAGGTGCAGAATTGTGTCTGAGTATCAACAGGATATAGTTGCATTACAGGGCACTATTCCAAAGAGTAGAAAGAGAAATTTATTGATTCATCAAAATAAGAGTGCAGGAAAACCAATCTTATGAGTAATTTGAGGTTTATAGAGCAGCTGAGTTTGGATTCGCCAGTAACAAATTCTGCTAGTTTTAAAATTTGCTGCTGTTGCTGAGTCAGCTGCTACCTGGGTCAAGTTAAACAGATTGTTTTCCACTAGGAATTTGTGATAAACATGTGTTTGTGGGCTTTTGTGGATGTTTCATCAACAAACAGAAATATGAAGAAAATAATGAAGGTTGACCGATATTAAAACACCAAGGAAAACTTTGCTACTGGAATTTGAGGTCAGTACTATAAATAGCTTGCGGTGAAATAGCAGCATTTTGAGCAGAATAACGTCAAAAGGATTGTCAAATTATGTGGATACCATTGGGTTTATTCATCTTATTGAGGCAGAATGATGATATGTGGTAGGTAATCTAACTATGGAACAAAATATGAGACTGGCCAGCCAACTCATTTCAAAGGATACTGCCCCTTTAAATCTTTTCCATGTTACATCAATACCATTATGTTGAAATTGATACATTGTATCAATAAAGTCCAATAATTCACTGTATGATTATATCATTCAAATCCTGTCAGAGATATTTTGCAAATAAGCCAATTGCAGAGAAACATGGTTGTATGCAATGTGTCCCCTGCCCCAGGAGGTGTCTATTCATAGGATTTAAGAAGGTCTTAGCTTGGTAAAGATAGCAAGAAATTCTGGCTTGAAGCGAATGTCATATATAAAAGCGACATTCTTTTCAGATAAACGTCAAATTTCTCAATATTTCTTACTGAAGTTACCAAGTAACATTTTATTCTTATATTTGCAAAAAAATGCCATATTTCTCAATTTGTATACCCATTATAATACACAAATGGCTTTTATTATATTTCAAACTAAAAACTGCATAGTAGCCCAAAACTGATTTATTCATGCTTCATGTTGGCAGCTGAGCAATTTGAACATTGCTGATACAGCACTTTGTATCTGCTTTTAATCACAAGGAAGTGCAGTGATTTCTCATCATAAGTTCAGCATTTTTACATTTAACGTCTCTTGGGCTTAAAATCAAAGTGTTATATAACAATATCTTTTGTCGTATTATGTAGCTATTGTTGAATAATTTTTGGTCAAGGTAAATCCTAATTGCGCACGACAGAAGTTCTTTGTCACATGACGCCGTGACGTCACGTGGTATTCTTCCATTGTGATGCAGCGTTGTGTGTGTGCTTTAGACATCACGATTAATGCTTTATGCTACCATATTGGACACGTGCTTCCCATTGTGGATGCTTTTGATCATCAAATTGTCATCTTAAAAGGTTGCAATAACTCTATGTTACAAAATGTGAATGAGGACCCCAAAGGGTGCTCTGCTAGAGCTCATTTAGCAAATGGAACAAGCCAATTCCACAAAGGAGTCCATCTAACATATGCATACTCGTCTTCCAAGGCAGTATGATACAAGGAAAAGATACGCCAAGGTTCCAAAGAGAGACATAGCACTCTATGTATTTCTGCTGAACGTAACATACAGCTGTATGGCAAAAAAGCTACAGTACAATATAGAGTAGAGGGATTGTTTTTTCCGTGGGATACCAGCCAAGGAACTCTGTGCAATATTACTCCAACATACCTAAAAGCATTATCCATATTTTGAGATTTACAGTCAGCTAGTATGTGTGGCATGTTATACCCAGACTTTACTATTACAAGGGCTTATGAGCTCACAGCAGTACCATCACTGTGATTGTCGAGCTGTTATTAAGTACTCATTACACCTTGTTGGGGTGAGTGGTTGCTGGAGCATCAGCAGCTGATCAGCTCAACCGCCTCCATTATCTTTTTTTCTCTCCAATATATTTAACAAGGGTAAACCAGATCAGCATGGCTCTATCTTGGCCCTTAAAATTACAATATAAACTATGATATGATAGGGTATAGGGTAGTTGAAAACAATGACGTTTTAACCTATTTAATGTCATTAAGGTCTGACTATGGCATGAATATATAAGTATGGCTAGCTAGCAAGTGTACAGGGGAATGCCTATGAATGAGGGAGTCCAAAGCTGCTGCATAATGCACCTCTTGAATTGAAACAGCTTATGGCGAAACATCAGTTTGATCAGAAGTTCAAGTAGGTGCCGAGACAGACATAATGGTGAACTGCAGCTGCCAGACAGGATGGGGAAACTACACCTTAAGACCGCATTACAATTAAGACTTAAGTTTTTGTTCCCAAATATATATGAGAAGTTAACTTGGCGCTCCCTTGTACTTGGTGTCTATGCTGACCCTCGCTAGTCGCAAGAAATTGTCTAAGATGGCTGCATTTTCCATATCTATCTACCTATCTACCTATCTAGCTATCTAGCTATCTATCTATCTATCTATTAAGACCAACTTGCCATAACGGTTTGCAACAATTATAAGACATTTCATGAAATAAAACTTCACATTTTATTTGAGATTATCAATGAATACCTCATTCTCCCACCATTATACTCTTTATGGTAAACCTGTCTCTAATGAATTATACTTTTAATTAATTCCATAGTTGTATGCCTTAAAATGCATTTTGTTGGCTAATTATCAGTAAAGCTGTGAATTCATGAAATGGCATCAAAGTAGAAACAAAACAACTCAGATATTGCTTGAGATTCATTATCTACACTGCAACGGGTTCCGTAGTTTTTTGCATTTTATCCAAAACTTTAACGATGAAATATTGTGAATCAGGTATACAGCATACTACCAAAGAGAAATGATTTCTCTGTGATAGGACTATAATCACTATATGTTAAGATACTCAATAGTTAGTTTAGAACCAATATATTGTTTGCCCTTACACTAACCATTGTCTAAGCCAACGAGCATTATTGATTGATTCATACAATAATCTTCTAAATCCAAGCAATACATTGTCTGAGTTTGAACAAACTATTGAATGGACACCGGGAAACAATTATAGCCTGAAAACGAATAATCCTTTTCAGAGAGTGGCTGTAGCAGTATACACAGTGTTATGTGGTTATTGATCAAGCAATCTGTCTCTTATCGGTCTACAAACATTATGAAGCTCTTTAATGATACTGAACATAAGAAGGAATATCTCCATCAAAAATGAAACTTATGATTTCTTACTTATTATTTATTTAGGCCTAGTTAAAAAGTGACATGAGACATAAGATTTTATCTTAAATGGCGACATGGGACATTGTTTCCTATTTTTGGGACCCATGTAAACTCATTATCTTCCTAGTTCTCCTTGTCAAACACCTCATTTTCGTCTCCTGTCCTTTCTTATCCTTTTTAAATTTTTTTTACTGACAATTCTGTGATCTGACAATTCTGTGTCCTGTCTTGCACATAATTCCACAAATCGTCTGATCATTTGTCTCAAAGGCTTTTGTCGTTTGCCTGATTTCCCAGTTGGAGGCTTGTCACTCAAACTAAAGACACTTGATTGGAACAAATCAATGAAGTTGGCGAAGGGTGTTACACAAGGACCACCCAATCACCCAATGTATTGTCTCACTGTTATGTCTCAACACTATTGTTCTGAAGCGCTGAAGCTTTGTCAGGTTCTATGGATAAGGCTTATAGTCCACACCAGACAAAACATTTACCCCTATGTCTATTTCTCAATTAATATGTAGAATGACCGTGTGCCAGAGGCAGACATAATGATGAGATATAAGGCTTGGAGTCCACACCAGGGTACACATTTATCCCAATGTATATTTCTCAATGCTACTGATATTAAGGTTAGTCAGTTTAATATGTAAAATGACCGTGTGCCAGAGGCAGACATAATGATGAGATATAACGCTTGGAGTCCACACCAGGGTACACATTTATCCCCAATGTCATTTTTCTGTGTCCAAATGCCACTTTTCTGAAACTTATATTCGTCAGTTTAAAACGTAAAATAACCAGGTGCCAGAGGCAGAAATAATGATGAGATAATGTTTTGAGTTACAAATTCAGATACACACTGTGTGGAATGAATGCTCTATATGCATTTAAGTCCACTAACTGAAGCATTATACAGCAGAATAAAATAATTACACAAACAAAAAACACACAATAAACCAGCAATCATTGTACTTTAAAGTGGACCTGAACATAGAGGGCACAACATCGAGTTTTGCTGGATGAGAAAAATGAGGCGTAGCATTGCGCAACATTGTACAACATTGTACAGTATTTACCGCAGCAGTCCAATATATACTGAATGGAGATTAAAATAATTCATCACTGCGGTTGATAGTTCTGCCTGGCTATTTATGTGTCCTCTAGCATAGGATGACACTGCAAACAACTTCTGTAATCATGTACGTACACTTGCTGAACGTGATGTCACACAAGTCAAGATGATGTCACACTTAGCGGGTGTAGGTCAAGGAGACGCTGTGTTGACATTGTTGTTCTCTGAGAGAGGCTCAATGCAAATGAGAGAGTGGCACAATGCAAATAAGGTTGTGTACTTTTCGGTTTTGCACTTTAGCTGGTATGGATATGCCCTGATATTAATGTTTGACATTGGACTCAGAATTGATAGAAAATACATTATGTATTATATATTTGCAGAAATCAAATTAGATGATTATATATTTATCATTCATGTGATTATGTTTTATTGCGCTTTTACCCTTTCGTGCCTTATGATAAAGATTTCGTATATTTGTATGGGCATATAGCTGTCATTTTCTGTGGTTGTTGCTTTGATTATCAATGGTTATATGAAGGTGTATAGATCAGTATACTTTACATCAATTGTTAATATATCTTTAAAAAAATATATATATTTATAAGTGACTCTTACCCTATATGAACAACCAATACGTCAAAACTGACCTCTTTCTGTCATTTAAAATCTATCTATCTATCTAAAGCCATAAAACAAAATGATTATAAATGTTTTAACCTTAAAAACTTAATCATTCAAACTCGTAATGTATGCATACGTACCCTACAATGATAACAGGTGTCTCGAATTAGAATTTAGTTTAACCTAATTTGGTAACCGCAATTGGAAAATTTAAGAATTTGGAAATTTACCAGCTCTGAATCATATACAGTTGATCTAGGTGGTACCCTGTAATAATATAAGGACTACCTCACTATTAAGGTCACTACAGTTGAGATATATAATCCAATTTTATTCCAACTTTATTAAAGATTAATTATATTTTCAATAATTTCTAATTTTTTTTTACAACACATTTTATTACATTGTTTACGGAATCTGAGACATCTTGTATGACTAGTTGCTAGCTATAGGTAGATGTTATGAGATTACAAGGCTGCGTGGAGTCAGCACTATGTCATACATTTACCACATGGGTGGAGTCTTTTACTTGTCCCCGCATAGGCACTGAGAACAAGGAACCTACTGTAATAAACATCCTGTTTACATCATAATATCCTAGTTTAAGACTGACATTTTACTATAGAACACACAATATTACACCACTTGGCAGGCCACGTTTAAGCATGAGCCTTTCTCAAGTCCCTGGGGAGTATAAAGCCTATTACACAGATAGATAGATAGATAGATAGATATGGAAAGTGCACCCCTCTAAAGCAAATCCTTGCCGCTATCAAGGGTTGACTGCCAGAACTTAAGCACTCTACAATTGCCATCCCTGTCTATAGCTAAGTTCCCATTTACAATTTTACACATTGTGTGGATTGCAGCAAGGAGTAACAGTTAGACCCCATCTGGCATGCTATAAGGCTCATAAAAAGTTAACTTGACACAATAACGACGTCATGAAGCTTGCTTCATTTTCCCACTTCGCTACTCTTAATGTCCTCTCAATCCATGTTATGGACTTTGCCTCCAGAGATCTGGTAGTAAAGTTCATTCTCAGGGTGATAACTTTGCCAAAATGTCCTTTCGAAAGAAATGGCCGCCTTGTTTAGAAGCTATTCACATGCGCCAAAGTGTCTGTAACTTAGAGAGACAGAACTTTGCTAATGATTAATTCATTAAAAAGTAGTCTCTAAAGAATTGATAACAACCCAACATTATTGAAAAACAGCCCATTTTGGTGAAATGAGGTTAACAGGTGCTTTGACCGTCTAAAATGGGTCAACTAAAGAGGGTTACTGACTTGAATCTGGGTGACAATAGGGATGGATGAAAATGAGAATGGCTGAACATGAGGATGGTTACATATTACAACAATGCAATATCACATTAAATTACAGTATGTGTGTTGCTTTTGATAAATACAGTTTAGCTCATGTATGTATGCGTGTAACACGTGCAACCGATGAAAGTTTAGTCCACTCAAAAGAACAGTCGGAGTCAGATATTATGATATCCACAGGCATCCCTGTACTGAGATAGGTTGGTATCTTAGCAGAACTTTAACCATTGGGACCTAAAACACATCCACTATAGTAAGGGAGAGCTAAATATGGTTTACACTTGGTGTCCATACTAAGGCAAGTAAAAGAACCCACCCATGTGTAAATAAGTGATTAATAAATAATTATAAACAGTAAAATAAGTAGTGTTGAATCAATATTCAATACAACCAATAAAAAAAGTTAAGCAAGAAAATAGAAATGGTTCTCTCTAAATCAGCTTCAGTCAAAGAATATATATATGCATATTTCCTGAATAAATATATTTATTATTATTATTATTATTATTATATATATTGCTTCTAACCGAGATTTAGCAGGATCTACTCGGGGGGTTAGTTAGTAAATATTATCTTCAGGTCCTTGAGGGCTCTCAAGATCAGAAGATATTCTCCAATGAAATATCATGTCCAATCAAATATCTTTGTTCATACCATGTGACTGTCCAAGATTTTGTTGTATTGGATTGGATTTGTTATATATGTGAGAACTAAATGCACCCAGGAGTGTAAAGTGGAACTGAGCTCTAGTGGTGCTGTCAAAGAACTGTGCAATATAAGAGACACTTTTTAACTGACTGCATCCACAAAAGTGAAGAAGTGAAAAATAATGTACTAGACTTATGCATAAATTAATCCTACTATTTATGAAAGATTTGATATAGATGTTTACATATTACAGGGTGCGGCCTAAAAACTTGCACCAGGCATCGCCTCTTTCGGGATAGCTCCAGGTTCCTCAAATGCTTATGAGGTCTTTTAAAGTTTTGCCACATTTAGTCAGGGGTATAAGCAATTGGTCATTGTGATATTTTTGATCTTATAATGTCAGACAATATCAGTATCTAAATTATTGAGAGGGTGCATGCTGCAGGGCTTGTTCTGAGTGACACGCATCACAGAAGTCAGAGTTCTGTCTGCTTGCATGGTGTCTCTAGTTGCAGAAAAGTTTACAAATGAAAGATTACCTAGTTACTATGAAGCAGAGTGGTGAAATCCTTTTAAACACTGCATTTTTTGTCAGGATTCTTAAATTATTTCAATTCTGCTAAATGTGTCATCGCAATGGCAAAGGCCAAGGTGAAAATGACCCGAAGGTGTGATAAGCGTGCTTGTGCTATATTTAGATCCATATCATCTATATTATTGTGGAAGCATGAGAATATATTCATTTGTGTGTATGATTGCAGCTGCATGCCATCACTGTCAATTGAGGTAATAACAAAAGAGGTAGCAAAAGCTGCTGGTGCAAGTTTTTATGCCATACCCTATATATTCAGATTTTCCATATATTTACTGTATACCACTAGCTGTGTATGAATAAAGATGATATATACTCCTTATATATATTGGACAGGAAAAGTTATATTGGATGGGGGAAACTTATATTGGATCCCTTGTCCACAATGGAAAATGAGATGTTGTCACAATTGTTTTGAGGATTGTCCACAAAGGACATTTTGAGGTCATCACAATTGTTTTGAGGATTGTCCACAAAGGACATTGTGAGGTCATCACAATTGTTTTGAGGATTGTCCACAAAGGACATTGTGAGGTCATCACAATTGTTTTGAGGATTGTACACAAAGGACATTGTGAGGTCATCACAATTGTTTTGAGGATTGTCCACAAAGGACATTGTGAGGTCATCACAATTGTTTTGAGGATTGTACACAAAGGACATTGTGAGGTCATCACAATTGTTTTGAGGATTGTCCACAAAGGACATTGTGAGGTCATCACAATTGTTTTGAGGATTGTCCACAAAGGACATTGTGAGGTCATCACAATTGTTTTGAGGATTGTCCACAAAGGACATTGTGAGGTCATCACAATTGTTTTGAGGATTGTACACAAAGGACATTGTGAGGTCATCACAATTGTTTTGAGGATTGTCCACAAAGGACATTGTGAGGTCATCACAATTGTTTTGAGGATTGTCCACAAAGGACATTGTGAGGTCATCACAATTGTTTTGAGGATTGTACACAAAGGACATTGTGAGGTCATCACAATTGTTTTGAGGATTGTCCACAAAGGACATTGTGAGGTCATCACAATTGTTTTGAGGATTGTCCACAAAGGACATTGTGAGGTCATCAAAATTGTTTTGAGGAATGTACTGTGCTGGTTAGCATACACTTTAATTTATTGCAATCCACTAGGGGGAGTATTGGGATTGCCACCAATTGCAATTTCCAAGACTGAGAATACATGCAGCTCCATCTGTAGTTAAATATTTCATTCAAACAACAAAATTCAAAATCTTTTCATTCTACTCTGACATGCAGAAGAGTGCAGCTGTCTGTCAACTGTTTAGTTTATAACTGGCAATATCCAAGCACAACGTAAGTGCAACTCATTCTTAACATTATAACATAACATGATATTTAAATTTCTAAATTATAGATTAGCACATTGTTGCTTTATATATGACTTCTTTCAGTTATAATTTGTCAACATTCAATGTGTTATTTGTCTAGGTGATCTCAATGTTGCCGGTGTTTGTTAGCTGGGTTTGAGGTGCCAAGTAACTGATATAATTTCTGGTGTCAATGGAATATGGCTCAGTGATTGTGAGTTATGAAATTATATTATAGAATAATATGTCAATTTATTTATCCATAACTTTTCAAAAATAGCTATTACTGTTAATGTACATATAATGGAATATTAATGTTAATGTACATGGATGAGTTAAATTTAGAATACCTTTGATAATTCATGTTTCGTATAACTAATGTGTGATATTGATTTGTCTTTATAATTTACTATTTTGGTTTCATTCAGGAAACTTCTTCTTCCTATACTTCCACTGTCATTTCAACTGACTTAGAGAAACAAATAAATGGATGAACTGCAAAAGAAGTGTCAACATTTCATTTCACATTGATAAAGCAGTTTCAATCATCTGACGCAGCACCTCCTCTGAAATCCCAGTTCCAGTCTTCTCTGTGCAGCACTTTGTGTAGAATCCTGAGACTTCAAGTAACACTTCCTGTCAGACTGAACTGTTGTCTGCTGTAACAGGGGAAAATGGCTACTGAAGAACAACTAAACACAGTAAAGGCTGAAAGAACAAACCTCAAATGAAAGGTAACTCAAGCCGCAAGTAGACTGAATGGTGCCATTGTTAGAAAATGTGATGCAACATGTGTGGATCAATTTATGATGGAAATCGAACGATGCTTGTCTGATTTTGTTGTTTGTAATGATGAGTACACTTCTATCATTAATGACGATGAAGCCTTTGCAGCCCATGCTGTTGTAAATGATTTAAATTTAAAGCAGTATGAAGAAGAGGTTATGACTCAGTACAATGAGGCAAAATACAAGTATGATGAGGTGAAGCAGCAAAATAGCTCTCAAGTTTCACAAAATGATAACAGCATTGATGTTAAAATGATACAGTGTCAAATTGACAGATTGTTAAATGCTTGTGCATCTTTAGATAGACAATTGATAAATGAAGAATTTGATGAAATTGATGTTATATGTGATGTTGAAGATGTTGATTGTTTCACTGACAAGCTGATTCAATGTTTAGGTGTTCTATCAGGTTTACCTAAATCAAATGATACACTTGAAAGGGGTGTTAATGAGGCAATTAAGCAGGCCGATGACTTAAAAAGAAGGGCCTCAAAGCAGTTGAAAAATGCTAAAAGAAGTCAAGTTAGTTCGTTAAAATCCAATGATGATAAAATACAGCCTACTCTTAGCAGTTCACAGCAGCAGTATTCTCAGTCAATCCCTCCCATCACTAGTGAAGATAATCAATCATATTCATTTGCTTATTCAAATCAGCATCAAGCGACCTCCAGTGTTGCTCCTATGATGAGTTCTGCAAATTTATATGTAGATAGTTCTAATGTAACATATTCAATCCCATCTTCTGGTTTGACTTACTCTAATCCTTCCACCTTTAGTGGTACCTTGCCAGTGTCCAGTCACGGATATGTTCCAAGTTATAATCCATATAGCCACATCCCTAGTGGTGGCCCCTTTGCTCAACGTTCTGATGTTCACCTAAGAAAGACCTCATTACCTACATTTTCTGGTGAAAGAAAAGATTGGCCAGAATTTAAAGCAATTTGGCGTGAACTTGCAGAGGGTGTTTATCACAATAAATCAGCACTTGCTTATGAACTCAAACGCTCACTTAAAGGACCTGCCCTTGACAAAGTGAAACACATTTATGTTACGAAAGCTGATGCCTATGATAAGATATGGCAAAGGTTGTGTGATTATTATGACGATGTCACAGCCTGTGTTCAGGCAGCTTTAGAGGGATTAAGCAAAATGAGAAATGTACGAGATGATGACTATCGTGCATTTGTTCACCTTGTGGACATGGTTGAGGATATGTGTGCTCAGTTAGAGCAACTAGGTCAGTTGCATATTTTGTCAGTATGTGAGGTCGACCGAATTTCAGATTTTCTCCCAAGCAGTATCCGCTCGGTTTGGAATCGTACATTTCATCAAATGACTGTAGCTGACAAACTTAGTCCGTTTCCGTGTTTCTTGAGTTTTCTTATTGGTGAGAGGGCAGCTGTTTCTCGACTTGCTGAAAACCAGAGGAAAACTTCTTCACAAAGAATCACTTCACATGTAACTCAGGGTAAATCAAGTGATCAAAGTAATGAAAGAAGGAAAGTAAATTGTTCACTTCACCCCTCTGGCAGTCACAAGTTAAATGATTGTAAAGAATTTAAATCATTGAATCTGGAGAACAAATACAAGTTACTCCGAGAATCTCATCTTTGTTTCAGGTGTTTTGAGCCGCATAGAAGAGACAAATGTAATGAGCATTCTAAATGTGAACACTGTGGTAAAACAAATCATCATTCCTTGCTTTGTCGAAAATTGGAATCTGGAACGCAGAACACTTCAAAAGCAACTGTAACTGCTTCCAGTAATACTGCAAGGTCTCCTGAGGTGGTTTCTCTTTATGCAATACAACAAGCTGAAACTACAAGCAGTCGTAGGAAACTTACAGTTTTCTCAGATAACGGCTCTAACTCTACTTATATCACACACAGAGCAGCCGACAGAGTCAAAGCTCCAAAATTGGAACGTTATTCTCTTGAAGTCACAACAATGGGAAATAGAAATAAAACCTATGACACATGGTTATATGAAGTGCCTCTGAAGACAATTACTGGAAAGATTGTCAATGTGCAAGCCTTCGGAATGGAAGAAATAACTGGGCCTGTTTCGAAAATTGATGAAGAATGTATTCGAATGATATTTTCTGATAGGGATCCTGGTATGTTACAGCGTCAATCGACAACTGTTGATCTTTTACTTGGATGTGACTACTTTGGCTTACATCCCAAGCATGAAATATGTTCTGATGGCCATCTTAGTATTATGCAAGGAGAACTTGGAGTATGTCTGCAGGAATCACATCCAAGTTTGAAGGAAGAAACTAACTACAGTTTGAACATGGTGAAAACAGTTCATAACAAGAAACTGCATCGTGAATGCAATCACATACGCTCGTCACAGACACATCCTGAATTTACCAATCCTTCTTTTACAGATAATGGTTGTGCCGATGAAGCTGTTTCCACATGTATGGTGTCCAAGTCTAAAGCCCATCAGTTTGACTTTATTCAAGGGGAAGAGCTTGCAATTGAAACAAGTCCGAAATGTGGAGCTTGCAAGTGTGGAAAATGCCCCTCTGTCGGACACACATATTCATTTCGGGAAGAGCAGGAACTTAACTTGATTAGGTCCAATTTGACGTACGATGAAAAGAATGAATGCTGGTTGACAAAGTATCCATGGAACATTGACCCGGCCCAACTTCCAGATAACTATTATACTGCCTTTGCTACCTTGAAGAGTACTGAGTACACTTTGTCTAAGGACAAGAACTGGGCAAAGTTATATTCTGATCAAATCGATGACATGGTGGAACGTAACGTTGCTAGAAAGTTGTCACTTGAAGAAGTTGCATCTTGGTCTGGTCCAAGATTCTATATTAGTCATCTGGCTGTCTGCAATCCGAAGTCAAATTCCACACCGATACGAATTGTTTTCAATTCAAGTCAAAAATGCAAAGGCATGTCTCTCAATGAAGTACTTGCTAAAGGTCCTGATGGGTACATGAACAACTTAGTGGGACTTTTGTTGAGATGGCGTGAAGAGGCAGTAGCTTTAGTGGGTGACATCAGGAAAATGTTTCATTCTGTTTATCTTGAAGAGTTGGAACAACACTGTCATCGATTTCTTTGGAGGAACTTGGTAGTGGAAAGAGATCCTGATGTGTATGTGATGCTTCGGGTCAACATGGGGGATAAGCCAGCTCCAGCAATCTGCACAGAAGCGATCTACTCGACGGCTTACAAATTTCATGAGCTTAGTCCCCAGGCTGCTGAAGTGTTGAAGAGAAGCACTTATGTGGATGACATTGTGGATTCTTTCTCTTCAAGTGAAACCGCTATGAGTATCATCGATAAGGCAGAGCAGATCTTGCAAAAAGGTGGCTTTAAGATAAAGTGTTGGCAATTAAGTGGGCACAGTAAAGTTCTAGCTGGAAAAAGCGTTGTACCTACCGCTAATCAACAAGATCAGCAATCAATTTCTGTTCCTCTGTTGAAGGGTGATGGGTATGTCACAAGGGTATTAGGTGTGAGTTGGAATCCACAGGATGATGTTATCTTGTTTCAGGTTACACTTAACTTTTCTCAGAAGAAGAAAGGAGTGCGAACAGGACCAAATTTGTGTGCTGGTGACATACCAGCTGCTGTCCCCAATGTCTTAACCAGAAGGATAGTCCTTGAACAAGTGATGTCTATTTTTGACCCACTGGGACTACTGTGTCCTTTTACTCTTTGTGCAAAGCTTAGTCTGCGAGAAACATGGGAAAGAAAACTTGAATGGGATGATCCATTGCCTGCGGATCTCAAGGGCAAGTGGATGAGGTTCTTCAGCAACTTGTTCCAAATAGAAAACCTGAAATTTGATCGAAATCTCCATCCACAAGAATCAGTTGGTGAACCATGGCTTATCATCTTTTCCGACGGCAGTGACCATGCATATGGTGCGGCAGCATACATCAGGTGGCAGTTGGCCAATGGTGACATATCATGTAGATTGATTATGGCCAAATGTAAAATTGCACCGATGACTAAACTCACTACACCACAAATGGAGTTAAATGCAGCGGTGATTTCCAAGAGGGTCAGGAAAGTCATTGAAAAGGAAATGCGCTTTAAATTTGATAGAACTTTGCAGATTGTCGATTCAGAGACTGTTCTCAATATGCTGCACAAGACGAGCACGCGATTCAAAGTCTACGAGGGTGTAAGAATTGGCGAAGTTCAGTCGGCAACAGGAGGGAACATGCAAGAATGGGCTTGGATTGCTGGTGAGCATAATACTGCAGACTGGTTGACCCGTGGATGTTCACCAGATATGTTGGGACCTGATACTGATTGGTATAGAGGACCTTCTGTATTGTATGAGCCAATAGAATCTTGGAAACTGAAATTCGGCCTACAAAGAGAAGACTGTCCACTTCCAGGAGAAAAGAAACTGGTGAATACTGCAACTGTAGATGCAAAAGTCAGCCATACTTTATCGCAATGTGTTGACTACAGGAGATTTAGCAGCATTCGTAAGTTGCATTGGGTGGTTGCAAGACTTCTTGGAATATTTAGGAGAAAGTCTTTCAGAGGTGGAAACAGTGCATTGATTTCACCAGATCTTTTGCGTGAAGCTGAGAACGTTGTTGTCAAGGATGTGCAGAATGACATCATCGATGAGGTGTCTAAACGTAAGGGCAGTTATTCTACATTGCAACCAAGAATGACAGAAGAAGGATTTTGGATTGTAGGTACTCGTTTGCATCAGAGTAATCCGATGAGTCATGATAATAACCCTCAAAATTTGATGCCATATCATCATTATGTCACTCGCTTGATCATGAGGAGTGCTCATGAGGAGAGTGGACACAGAGGAAGAGATGCGACTTTGGCAAGATTCCGCCAAAAGTTTTGGGTATCTCGTGGAAGCAAATTGGCTGGTTCAGTCAAGAATAATTGTCAATTGCGTAAACTCCGCGAACCAAAACTTCTTAGTCAGCAAATGGGAATGTTGCCTGCAGACAGGCTCAAACCAGACCCACCTTTCACAAGGGTAATGGTTGATCTTTTTGGCCCCTATAAGGTTAAAGGAGAAGTTCAAAAGAGGATTAGTGGAAAGGCTTATGGCATTATCTTCACAGATATGGTCATGCGTGCCGTGCATATAGAAGTAGCTTTTGGTTATGATACCAAATCATTCCTACTGGCTTTGCAGCGATTTGCTAGTGTCAGAGGGTGGCCGGAAGTTCTTTACAGCGATCCTGGATCTCAACTTGTGGGAGCTGACAATGAATTGAAAAGTGCCTGGCTGAATATGGACAAGACTGCTCTGAATCGCAAGGGTGCAGAAAATCGTATGAGGTGGATTTTTGGGCCACCAGACAGCCCTTGGCATCAGGGAGTAGTGGAGTCTCTTGTTAAGGCAGCAAAACGAAGTATTCACTTTGCAATACACAACAAACGGCTGTCTCCCATGGAGTTTCTTACCATTTGTGCTGAGGTCAGTAATCTTCTAAATGAGAGACCCATAGGGTCCCTTCCTGGACCTGATTCTGAGATCAGTATCCTTACACCGAATTGTCTATTGCTTGGCCGCGCAACTGCGAAAAACCCTGGTGGTTGGTTATCTAACAACAATGACCCCATTTTGATTTATCAAAGTGTCTATTCAGCTATCGACTCGTTTTGGAAAAGATGGGTTGAACTTTGTGCACCAGCTTTGGTGATACACAAAAAATGGCACATTGAGCATCGTAACCTCCAGTCTGGAGATGTTGTCATGATTGCAGATCAAAATTCTCTTCGTGGAGAATACAGGTTGGGCTTAGTGCGTGAAGTTTTCCCAGGTAATGATGGGAAAGTGCGCAAGGTAGCTCTTTCTTACAAGAATTTCCGGGTTTGCTCTGGTCAAAGGCTGTATGGGGGTGGAAGTGACACAGTGATAATTCGTAGTGTTCAAAGATTGGCTCTTTTGGTGCCTGTGGATAATGGTTGGAAGTCATATTACAGCAACCCTGGTCCTCCCGGTGTGCTGGTTAGCATACACTTTAATTTATTGCAATCCACTAGGGGGAGTATTGGGATTGCCACCAATTGCAATTTCCAAGACTGAGAATACATGCAGCTCCATCTGTAGTTAAATATTTCATTCAAACAACAAAATTCAAAATCTTTTCATTCTACTCTGACATGCAGAAGAGTGCAGCTGTCTGTCAACTGTTTAGTTTATAACTGGCAATATCCAAGCACAACGTAAGTGCAACTCATTCTTAACATTATAACATAACATGATATTTAAATTTCTAAATTATAGATTAGCACATTGTTGCTTTATATATGACTTCTTTCAGTTATAATTTGTCAACATTCAATGTGTTATTTGTCTAGGTGATCTCAATGTTGCCGGTGTTTGTTAGCTGGGTTTGAGGTGCCAAGTAACTGATATAATTTCTGGTGTCAATGGAATATGGCTCAGTGATTGTGAGTTATGAAATTATATTATAGAATAATATGTCAATTTATTTATCCATAACTTTTCAAAAATAGCTATTACTGTTAATGTACATATAATGGAATATTAATGTTAATGTACATGGATGAGTTAAATTTAGAATACCTTTGATAATTCATGTTTCGTATAACTAATGTGTGATATTGATTTGTCTTTATAATTTACTATTTTGGTTTCATTCAGGAAACTTCTTCTTCCTATACTTCCACTGTCATTTCAACTGACTTAGAGAAACAAATAAATGGATGAACTGCAAAAGAAGTGTCAACATTTCATTTCACATTGATACCGGAACATGTACACAAAGGACATTGTGAGGTCATCAAAATTGTTTTGAGGAATGTACACAAAGGACATTGTGAGGTCATCACAATTGTTTTGAGGATTGTCCACAAAGGACATTGTGAGGTCATCACAATTGTTTTGCGGATTGTCCACAAAGGACATTGTGAGGTCATCACAATTGTTTTGAGGATTGTCCACAAAGGACATTGTGAGGTCATCACAATTGTTACATATATTATGCGCATTGGGCTGAAGTGTGAACAGACAACTCCGCTTTCCATTTTACCAATGGTGGATGGAAGTTGTCCAATGTAGACTTTTATTGGATCCGCAAAAGCTATGTTGGACTCTTTGCCTTCCACTATTATGTTTTCTCACGATGTATCTTTTGTCCTGAATATATTGATAGAAAGTCTCTTTTCCTGTTGAAGGGATTTTCTATTGGGTCAAGGGAGTTAATAAATTGTGAACAAGGTAGACTAGAATATAGCCAAGCAATTGCAGTAACGTGTCAGGATTTTTTTAATCTATTGTTTACAGTTATGGTATTAGATGATAAGAAGGTTGGTTCCAGTTTTATTCCAGAAAGTTCATAAAATTAAAACAGAGAAATATTGACATTCCAGATGGACTTTTTGAATATATCTACAACTAATCTGGAAATAATCACATAATTTTCAGGAGGATGGGCCAGTTAATTAGACAGAAAATGTGACTCAAATGTGCCTCAAATGTGTCAATGGTCTACCTTCTTACTAAAAATGAATCTATTTCCCCCTTTTTGGCAGCAAAGGTCAAGAAAGGTCCCTGCAACACATCAGTATGATCAGTGACATAATCTAATGCTTGTATCGCAAAGGCCAAGGTGAAAATGACCCGAAGGTGTGATAAGTGTGCTTGTGCTATATTTAGATCCATATCATCTATAATTATTGAGGAAGCATGAGAATATATTCATAAAGATAATTTAGTACTGTTATTACTTTCGCGTGTATGATTGCAGCTGCATGCGATCACTGTCAATTGAGGTAATAACAAAAGAGGTAGGCATAGCTGTTTTTATGCCGTACTCTGTATATTCAGATTTTCCATATATATATATCCCACACTTGGCTGTGTTCTTCATAGAAAACCTATTAGGAACAACCCATGTGGTATTTATTGTGATCCACCATCCCTAATTATAATAAAATGTGATCCACTATCCCTAATTTAAATATGTATGGACTACTTCTGGCTGAGCAATTTTACTTTCACTTTGCACACTAGGACCACAGCTTCGCCAATGATACACTATTCACACAAAAAAAAACACACACACAACTGGGTTTTAACTAAATATGATATCTAAGGTAATTTTGAAAAATAAAAGTTGTCCATATGGTCATTGGTCATATCAGAACGTGCAGTCACTTCAAAGCACTTTCACTTTCTCTTTCGCCATTCAAATGGGAATATGGCCACAAATTCGTCAATTCTTGACCGATTTTGACCAAATAAAGACTGGATTGAAGCTGAATTATTCCTCTGTTCTAATCGGCTAACAGTTGCCTTCTACATCTCATTGTTTTTTTCCGTATCGGCGATTCGTTTTTACCGACAAACAGATCTGTTGATCTCTAACAGTCAGACATCCACAACATTGAACATGCCACGGCCACAACTTCGCCAATTCTGGTCCGATTTTGATCAAATCAAGACTGGCATGAAGCTGAATCTCTCATCGTTTCAAATCTACTAACATTACATATATATAATTCGTTGTTTATCCGTACCGGCGATTTGTTTTTACCGACGACACTGTCTGTTAAACTCAAATGCACAGTGCCGTCACTGAGGAATTTGGTCGCACTGAGGTGTGATTTCTGACTAAAATATTAGCTTTTTTTCACACCAAATAACGCAAAGCGTTTTTCTACGTGCATAAAACCAATGTTTTTATGAAAAATACAGTCTAGCAAAGGTTTGTTTTTCTGCAAAAAGCCTTCAAAGTTGTGAATGGGAGGACTTTGTGACGTCTGTCTGTTTGTTTGGTTCTCTTCTGTGATTGGCTGCTGAGTTCAGCATGAATATTAATGAGATTTTTGATCCACACTGTTTGTTTAGGAATATCAATATGAGAAGTACCAGAATTTGGTAAACACAATTCTTAATTTCTTAGTTTTCTCAACTAAAAATACAGAAAATATCTGTAAAAGTGTGGGATATAAATAAAACCCAACCACAGTGGTGGATCAGCTCATTGAAACCCATTCGTGAGCTGTCTGGCAGAGGAACTCACTCGTGGCTTTGCCACTCGTGAGTTCCTCCGCCAGACATCTCACTCATGGGTTTCATTGAGCTGATCAACCACTGTGGTTGGGTTTTATTATATTACTGTATACCACTAGCTGTGTATGAATAAAGATGATATAGACTATATATATTGGACAGGAAAAGTTATATTGGACAGGGGAAATTTATATTATAGATAACTCAGCTTTCCATTTGACCAATGGTGGATGGAAGTTGTCCAATGACTTTTATTGGATCAGGAAAAGCTATGTTGGACTCTTTGCCTTCAACTATTGTTAGGTTTTTTTACTTTTATATTTACTTATGAATCTATTCATCCAATTTCATAACATTGTCATGTGACGTCATCCATAGAAGAATGGGGTAGTGATGTCGTCTTATAGTCAAGTTATGTACTACGGTTGTAGTGCCCCCTGTAGGCTCTGTTACTTTTTCTCCCCATTCACAATGCAACATAGAAACCCTATATCTGTCAGACACCAACACACTGACTACTGTGAGATCATCGAGACATAGTCTTCTCATCATTATATTCTCAACTCAGCTGCCCTAACCCAATCAGAATGCTTCATTGTCATCCAACATCAGTATATGTTGGACAGCTGGGGTGCATGTTAGATGGCTGCAGTGACTGTTGTACAATGAGTGGAGAATTTTGAGAAAATTATATTCTCCGAGGAATATTTTCCTCATCCAACCAAATTCTATGTTGGATTATACACCATCTACTAATGTTGGGATGATTCATCGATTATCGCCGACAATTGTCGCTAGAGGCTCACGATTCAATGCATCGATTCTGAACTGGCAAAAATCGATTCTAAGCGATATCCAGAGAATACAGAAAGTCACAAGGCTTAGCATAAATTGCCACTAATTGCTATAGAACTGGTCATTGAATCTTCAAACTCGGCTCTATGGCTTTGAATCGCAAGTGTAAGAGGGGTTCAGTTTGCCCCTTAGTTCTGGTCAATGAAAGTCAATTGCAATTGTAGGAGTGTGACACTCAAGAAGCAATTAAACCAATGTGAAAAAATCCCTCTAAAAGTATTATTTAGGTCTGCTTTTCCAATCCTATTTGAACTATGTTGAAGGAAAGAAACTAATATTTAGTTAAATGACCAATGCAAATGGCTACTGAAACAGGGGTTTAAATGGATAAAATTAGAAGAACCAATGCAGATTTATTGGGTATATCATAATAATAATGGAAATATTAAGTAATTCAGAGATAATGATTTTGGTTGAATCAATATTAGGATAAACATTTTCAAAAAATTGGTATTCATGCTTTCATTATTATTGAGTATATTTGTACTAAAAAAGTTAATTTAAAAAAATCTATTTAGAATTAAGGCTTGAATCGGAAATCTGCCCGATTTATCGATTCACCTGCCAAAACCTATTTCCCAACCCAAACATCTAGCATTGTTCTAATATCCATTTTCTACCTTTATTTTCTTACAAACATGCACTCACATAAATTGTCTTGTTTTTTTTTGTCATTTTTAAGTTAACTCTCCATCAGACCACAAAGTATCGAATGACCATGACTTATGCACAAGACCCTGGGGTCCCTCAAGGACCCGCTCTGTCCTTTGGTATTTTCTTGGCATTTTCTGTTGACATCTCTGGTAGCTGCTCATCCCCAGCTTCTTTCCAAATTTCTTTACACCAAAAGAAACATTAGCAGAGATCCATTGAGAATTTGCTTGCTTCACTGACTCGGTAACAAGGTCTTGACACGTGTCACTTTTTGGTCTGCCGTTCATTCAAGGTAGACAGGAAATATAGTGGGAAGTAAGTACGAAGTAACAAGAAAAGAAAAATGCTGGATATATGAAACACCAAAAACTGGCAGAGTGAATGCTATCACATTTACAGTAGAGGCAGTGAGTAGTTCATGCTGAAGTTACGGACATGGTTAAACTGTGAATATATAAATATTCTGGTTCATTTTGGCCAATGAATAACAGAACAAAAAAGTATGGAATGAAGGACACTACAAAAATCAAGCAATACAAAGAAAAATAAGCTACTGATAAGTGTGACAGCTGCATGATTGTCAGTCTTCAGTTGCACTGAGTGGGAGTCCTGCCCTTGGTTCCAAAGCTACTGATCTGTAGCTTAGTCAACATACAAGACCAGCAGCTAGAGACTGACAGACGTAATGAAGATATGATACCTCATTTTTCATTCAAAGTATGTTATCATTATAGAACAACGGTTATTGTCCCATGTGGAGAAGTGATCCAGTAAAATGCTGTTAGTCCATTAACCTAGCAGCGTTTGCTACGTCACAAATGGTCTTGCATGATTGACCATGCAGCCAGCTTTCCTTATTAGGCAATAAACATGCAGTAGTATAACAATGCTTCATTTGTCTGCTCAAGGTCAGTTTCCAACAAAATTAGGCTGGCAGTAATCAACAAAGTGTGACAGCGTGTGACGTGGCTGATGCATACCAGTTTCTCAGCAGTGGAATACCACATTGCATCAGACAATAACAATTAACGCTGCTGATAAGCTGGAATGAGCTCAGAGTATCATTTAACCATATCACAAATTGTCACGCTGATGTTAACCTCATCAAATTGAGACAACCAACCAACCAACCAATCAATCAACCAACCAAAACTCTGAGGCTACGCTTTCAAAATTATGTTATTTTTCTTGATATCTTTTATTGAAATTTGCTTCATATCTGATCTTGCAGACGTCATGCAGTAAATAATTTAGGCAGAAACAAGAAACTGCTTGCATTTTCAGCATTTTGATCTTAGCCTTTTCTGTAGAATTCTATGAAATGCTCATTTAGCTGTGTTGCTTTGAAATACTAAGATCTTGTGTATCAGTAATTTGTCATACAATATAATAGGTAAGCTATTTTCAGAAAATGTTCATTTGGTGAAATCAATTGTCATTGGCTAATGTAATGATGAGATGAATATAGACTACAATTTAATTTTGTTACTACAATTATTGTGTCAATGCTATTAGTAAGTGTATACAAGTTGCCAGAGGCAGACATAATGAAGAGCAAGGCTTCTTGGAGTCCACACCACCATTGACTTGGTATCTCCCCTTGAGAAAATGTGGTTTTTTTACCTTCCGAGTATGATTCATTGTACATAGTCTTAATATTGAGGATTATTGGACAGTAGATCAATATAAGACCACTTCACTATTAAGATCACCTCACTATTAAGAACACCACACTATTAAGATAACCTCACTATTAAGACCACCTCACTATTAAGACCACCTCACTATTAAGACCACTTCGCTATTAAGATCACCTCACTATTAAGACCATCTCACAATTAAGATCTCCTCACTATTAAGACCACCTCACTATTAAGACCACCTCACTATTAAGACCCCTCACTATTAAGACCACCTCTCCATTAAGATCACCTCATTATTAAGACCACCTCACTATTAAGCTCCTCACTATTAAGACCACCTCTCCATTAAGATCACCTCACTATTAAGACCACCTCACTATTAAGCCCCTCACTATTAAGACCACCTCTCCATTAAGACCACCTCACTATTAAGACCACCTGACTATTAAGACCACCTCTCCATTAAGACCACCTCACTATTAAGACCACCTCACTATTAAGACCACCTCTCCATTAAGACCACCTCACTATTAAGACCACCTCACTATTAAGCACCTCACTATTAAGACCACCTCTCCATTAAGATCACCTCACTATTAAGACCACCTCACTATTAAGACCACCTCACTATTAAGACCATTTCACAATTAAGACCATCTCACTATTAAGAACTCCTTACTAATAAGATTGCCTCACTATCAAGCCTACCTCGCTATTAAGACCACCTCACTATTAAGACCACCTCACTACTAAGACCGCCTCACTATTAAGACCACCACACTATTAAGACCACCTCTACATTAAGATCACCTCACTATTAAGACCACCTCACTATTAAGCCCCTCACTATTAAGACCACCTCTCCATTAAGACCACCTCTCCATTAAGACCACCTCACTATTAAGACCACCTCACTATTAAGCCCCTCACTATTAAGACCACCTCTCCATTAAGATCACCTCACTATTAAGACCACCTCACTATTAAGACCACCTCACTATTAAGTCCATTTCACAATTAAAACCATCTCACTATTAAGAACTCCTTACTAATAAGATTGCCTCACTATCAAGCCTACCTCGCTATTAAGACCACCTCACTATTAAGACCACCTCACTACTAAGACCACCTCACTATTAAAACCACCTCACTATTAAGACCACCTCTGCATTAAGATCACCTCACTATTAAGACCACCTCACTATTAAGACCACCTCTCCATTAAGACCACCTCACTATTAAGACCACCTCACTATTAAGCCCCTCACTATTAAGACCACCTCTCCATTAGGATCACCTCACTATTAAGACCACCTCACTATTAAGACCACCTCACTATTAAGACCATTTCACAATTAAGACCATCTCACTATTAAGAACTCCTTACTAATAAGATTGCCTCACTATCAAGCCTATCTCGCTATTAAGACCACCTCACTATTAAGACCACCTCACTACTAAGACCACCTCACTATTAAGACCACCTCACTATTAAGACCACCTCTGCATTAAGATCACCTCACTATTAAGACCACCTCACTATTAAGACCACCTCTCCATTAAGACCACCTCACTATTAAGACCACCTCACTATTAAGCCCCTCACTATTAAGACCACCTCTCCATTAGGATCACCTCACTATTAAGACCACCTCACTATTAAGACCACCTCACTATTAAGACCATTTCACAATTAAGACCATCTCACTATTAAGAACTCCTTACTAATAAGATTGCCTCACTATCAAGCCTATCTCGCTATTAAGACCATCTCACTATTAAGACCACCTCACTACTAAGACCACCTCACTATTAAGACCACCTCACTATTAAGACCACCTCTCCATTAAGATCACCTCACTATTTAGACCACCTCACCTCAATTGTCATGTGTAACTGTATTGGTTTTTTTAACCATAGAGCATGTGCTTATAATTTCACAGCGGCTGCCTTTGAAAGTCTTTTAGGGATTAATTTTCTCGAAATATCCTAAGTATTTATTTGAGTAATTCAGCTTAAGCAACTCTCTAGAAAGCCACAGTGGTATTTTGCAGTCTTCTTTCACTTAACCATATGATGAGAGTGGTGAAATCCTTGAAACACTGCTTTCTTGTCAGGATTCTTACATTATTTCAATTCCGCTTAATGTGTCATCCGAATGCTACTTAGCTCAGTAGGCCTCAGCTTGCATGATTTCAGCAGATATTAAGAAATATTTTAGATATGTACATGTATGAAGCATTTTGCAACATTCCAATTGTTGTATGCGTCAGTCAGTTTAGCTTTCTCATTTGTTTTTGTGTAGATTATAATTCTTAAAATTCTCAATTAATAAGGCCATTTCTCTTTTCTGTTTTAAAAATGTCATGACCCTGCATCTCTCTGATCAAAAAAGAATGTAAGTGTCTGAGTCCGAGTCTATGTGATCAGCTGTGAGGCAGATCTATTTATAAGATGATAAGGCTTTGAGTCAATACCATATTATACATTTACCTAAAGGTTGGGGACTTTTACTTGCCTCAGCGTAGACAACCTGTACAAGGCACCTCCAACTTGACGTCTTATTCGATTGACAATCAGCTGAGATGTTAGTTTCATGAAATATGGTGGACTCTAGTCAGCTGTAGCAACCTATTCCTGGCTGTAGCTATACCCATTACTGGCTAATGCCAGCCACTTCTGCCTACCACCACTGAAAAAACATAAGCCTTGGTAAATTTAAGAAATCTAATATATCGTAAATATGTAAGTACAATAGACATCCGTCTTTTCAACAAAAATGACAAGGATGCATAACTCTCAACTTATATACAACAAATGGTGATGCGTGTACTTTTAGATCCGGCTTTGAGTAGCCTGCTATAGGCAGACTGTTTCGTTTAGTGGCAGGTAGTATCGTATAACAGAAGTTGTCTAGCTTTGTCAAGGTTCAATTAAGCGGGCTTTTTTTAATGAAACTAACAGTAGCTAATGAAGATTGCCTGGGCCGGCAATTGAATTTGGAACCATCAATTAAGGAGGAGGGGGCCGGAGATTGGCCAGTCCTACATTATTGTGATTGACCAATTTTACTGATTACCTCCTAATCAACAGAGCCTCTGGATCAGTATGTCAGTTGATTACAATCACATCATGTCAGAATATAAGAAACTGACTTGGCAGTAAATACAAGCATTTGAAATATATGCTTCTCCATGTTTTGAGGGGGTGGGGGTTTGATAATTTCATGAGAATTATTTATAGACCCTTTTTGACCTACACCCAAAATAATCAATGCTGATGGGAACTACAAAAATACATCAGACATTGAGAGAACTTTGATATTCATGTGACCAACATGTTTCAGTTAGCATCAATGTGAAGCCTCCTAAATATGAACCATATTCTTACTAGCTTTACTTGAAATATATTATTGGTTTAAGACATAAAACAATTCGCCATAAAAGTAAGAAGTCATTTTCAACTACATAGTGGACAATCTTTTTGGACATTACGGTCAGATGCCATATTTGTAAGAGGACGAATTGACCTGTTGTATTGTGAGAAAACCTTGCTCTCATTTAGAATTTAGGAGCTTTCAACATTCAGTGTCATTATACAAAGAGATTCTGGTCAGAAGGCAGTTAACTCCTGAGAAAACAGTTGCCATAGCAACGTCAAAGGAAGTTCTGGACAGAGTAAAGAACCATGTATTAACGGAAATGAGGAACAAGAGTGCTTTGCAAGTTGAGAGAGAATATAAAATGGCGAGAGTTGGAAACCATGACTTTCAACACAAAAAAGACTCCTGTAAATATTCATTTAGCCAGTTATTATAAAAGAGTTTTACATTCACTCGAGTAAATGTAGCAATTTTCTGTTGTGTTTTGCTTCTTAAAAAAAAATAAAAATTCTTGAATTTAAGGATCACTGATAATCTAATAAAGTAGATTGGTACTCTATGATAGTTTTCAGCTTGGTAGTAACATCAGTAAAAGTTTTCTCTATGAATTTTGTGACAAACTAAAAAGGTGGTCAAAAACATATATCTGTAACCAAATCAATTTAACATTGGTGTGATAAATAATGAATAACATTACATATCTTAAAAAATTTGAAGTGACTGCCTGGTAGAATAAACCAAAGTTTTTTGTACAATTTTCAAGACTTGTAAAAATCAATCTGGCATGCACTTTTTAATCCATAGCAAGTGTAGACTACTGTAGGTCAGAAACCTATATGTGCAGTCATGTCCAAAAGTTTTCATGCACTTGAGTGAAATATCATCAGTGAAATTGCTGATTAAATCATCAAAATGAAGAACGTTTTTAAGGTTGCTAAAACCTTCAATAGAAATATAATAGGAAAATGGTTGAATTTCTTATTGAAATGTAAGAAGTGAACTGTGTTCTGCTTGAAGTGAACGGTCCTCTGCTCAAAGTGAACTGTATTCTGCTTAAGGTGAACTGTATTCTGCTCAAAGTGAACTGTATTCTGCTCAAAGTGAACTGTATTCTGCACGAAGTGAACTGTATTCTGCTTAAGGTGAACTGTATTATGCTCAAAGTGAACTGTATTCTGCTCGAAGTGAACTGTATTCTGCTTAAGGTGAACTGTATTCTGCTCGAAGTGAACTGTATTCTGCTTAAGGTGAACTGTATTCTGCTCAAAGTGAACTGTACTCTGGTCAGGTAGATGTAAACTTTTGGCCTGGCTGTACAGATATTTTATGACTGATGTTCGTCTTAGTGACTCACAGTTAGTACTGCAAACAGCTACAAGGTTATCCGCTAATTAGATTATGTAGCTCACAGGAAACTGGGTTCTGTAACTGTGTACATCTTCCAAGCCAATTAGCCCAAGTAGCTGTGTGGCTCATAAGTTCAAGTGCATCTTATTTCTTGATAAGTCACTTATATACACCAGTTATGATGCTAATGAATAACATATATTGACAATGTAATATATTGTAGCGGACACAAATGGCTGTCTGTTGGGTATACTGTTTGTCTGAATGACTGTTAGTCTGTCGCACATGCTGTCTAGCTGTCTGTGTGGTTATCTATCTATCTATCTATCTATCTATCTATCTTTCTTATTATCTATCTTTCTTATTATCTATCTGTCTGTCTATCTATCGACCCAGCTATCTATCTATCTATTTCAACTTTTTTTTCTTTTTGTATAACAAGATTGCTCCCCAGAGTAACATTAAAATAAAAATGAAACATTATGATTTATAATTGTTATTTTTGTTTGGATTATGAATTTATGAAGCTCATGCAGAGACACCTACTAGGCTTTGAAAAGGTTACCTAAATAAAGTAATTGATTTATCAACTTACCGAGTGTTTGTCAGTTTTTTTATACACATCTTTCTTTACCTATTTTGGTTAATAACTTACTAAGAATTATAGATCTTTACCAGTTAGAGGTTAACGTTTGTGAAAAGCCAGTATGATATATTTGTTTTCAATATTTTTTTAACTCTATAAGCTGTCAAAAGATTAATACATGCACTTTCCCATAATACAACAGTGGCACATGAAAAATCCATAAATGACTGTCTAATAGCTTTGAGGACAAATCTTGCCTTATTATAGCCACTGAACAAAGTATGTTCAACTTTTTTTATATATGTTCAACCTATTGTTCTTTTATAATTCTATTACAAATGCCTTAAATCAAAAATATGATTCATGGGTATCTTAAACCTAAATATCACATTTAACTACCTTATTCAATGTATATTAAAAACTTATTCAATTTATAATAAAAACTTATTCAATTTATATTAAAAACTTTTAAACCCTTTAATGTGTGAAATCTAAAACCCATATCATATAAATAGTACCTTACAAATCTTCGGGCAAATGGTCCACAAAATACAAAAAAAAAAAGAAGTTTTGCAATATGGAAACACTTTTCTGGGGCCACTGTTTGTCAACTCATAACCATGGCAACTCTTTTTACCGTGGGAAAATAACAGCCTGGTGTGTCATTTTCATTCATAAGTCACAGCAGATACATATCAGGGGTTGGGGTGGATGATAAGCCATGATAAGCTGACATCGAAAAATCCTATTTCAAAAAACCTTCTGGAAATTTATGGAAAGCTTACCAAGTGAGATATGTCCACATGAAATGGTTTTCTGAAGTAAGTAATCCTTGTAAAGAATTACATTGTATATTTAACACGGAAACATAGCATTGCACTTTGTTATATTCCCAACTACAAGTAAGTAAGTAAAACTTAATTTAATGTCGGGTAATAAAACAATAAACAAAGGCACTGGCGGTTGTCCGATAAATAAAACGCGATGAAACATGAAGAAATACTAGAACATAAAAAGATTATTGATAAGAGCATATTAAAAGAAATGATTTTACATTAAATACAGCTACCACAATTGCACTTTGGCTCCCATGTTTTAACTCTTAACTTAATATCTTCTACATTAGACAATCTGATATCATTTAGGATATTATTGTATAACATAGCACATGACCTGGGTATCTTAATGACCTTAAACTATGCTTGGATGTCCTGAAACTAGGCTGTACAATGGTTGTGTTTCTCATATCAAATATACGTATTTCTATTCTGTAAAAACTACTTTCAATATTTTTTACCTAACGATCTATCTGTCTGTCTGTTGATCTGTCTATCTATCTCTCTATCTATCTATCTCTCTCTCTCTCTCTCTCTCTCGCTCTCTCTCTCTCTCTCTCTATCTATCTAACTATCTATCTGCCTGTCTATCCATCTATCTATCTATCCATCTATCTGTCTGTCTATATATCTATTTCTCTGTCTACCTATCTATCTGTCAATCTATCTGTCTATCTATCTCTCTATATGTCTATCTATCTCTCTGTCTATCTGTCTATCTATCTAACTGTCTGTCTGTCTGTCTCTCTCACTGTCCGACCGTCTGTCTGTCTATCTATCTATCTATCTATCTATCGACTAATCATCTATCTATCGACCAATCATCTATCTATCTATCTATCTATCTATCTTTCTACCTATCTATATATCTATCTATCTATTTATATTTCTATCTATCATCTATCTATCAATCTATCTATCTATCTATCTTTCTACCTATCTATAAATCTATCTATCTATCTATCTATCATCTATCTATCTATCATATATCTATATATTATCTACCTATCTATCTATCCATCCATCTATCTATCCATCTATCTGTATATCTATCTATCTGTCTATCTATCTATCTATCTGTCTGTCTGTCTGTCTATCTGTCTGAGATGTCTAAATGAAGAATTCCTAAATATTTTGTGTCATGAACGGAGAATTCACAATTTCATAGAATTCAAAAGGCTGTATTTGAATTTTAAAAATCTTTATTTAATTCAAGTGAATAAATAAGGAAGTTGAAATCATCAAGAGATATTACAATTTCAAAAGATTATTTTTTCTCATCAATTAGGGAATTGTTTAATTAGTGTAACCATTCCAGAGTGAATTCCTTTTGTCTAAGAAAGCATCAATTAAATCATGAAAGCCTTTTTCAGACTAATAATTTAATTTTCAAAATTGTCAATGTAGGCAGACAATAAATCAATTTCTTTTGTTTTTTGGTAAATAATGTGCAAAAGAAGTGATAAGGGTGGGTGGGTGGAATAGGGATTTACATCCTGTATTTCTGAACCTATTGGGGGGCTAATTAGGGCCGGCAGAGAGCTAGTGATTAAGGTGCTTTCCTTTCAACTGAATTGTTGCAGGTTGGAGGCATAGAGGAAGTGAGTAGATATCTCACAAAATTAGACTGGGCCTCACAAAATATATCACTTATCTCATTGAATAACTCAACCACCCGTTCATATTCCGATATACCTTTTTTACGCAAGTAACTGCACTTGTATTATTTCAATTTGTCACTCACTCATATTTAGTTTTCATACAAGAAATGACTGTAAGCCCAAATAGTTTTTTATTGTTGATTTATCATTTACTGTGTACTGTTTGCAAAAGTCAGTAAATGATACCATATGTTATAAATCCAGTCTTATATTGATGAGCAACAAAACAAAAATTGGCTATTTTTACTAATAGTAAATAAATTAAACTTATCACAAAGTAACAAAATATATTATATATACGATATTCAGGCCTTGCTATTTCCAAGTCCACTGAACCAACGGCATTTTTCTCATTAAAATTTTCATTTTCCCCTGGTGGGACTCGAACCCAGGTAGTTCTGCCTGGGGTTTCCTGTCACCCTGTGTTATGTAACAGACTGACCACTTAACTGATTGGAGAGCATGACCAGTTTAACAGTTTTAATTTCCCATAATTTTAGTTTAGCCCATCATGGGTATTTTGGAAAAACCTCCTTGGCTATTTATAATGATAAAAAAGAACCTAAATATATATCTAAATAACAAAATATTTTATCTGTGTTATGTAACAGACTGACCACTTAACTGATTCTATCTATCACTAGGAATGTTTTAAGTACCTGGACAGTGTCCTGCTGTGGTCAAATGGCTAGAAGCTCCTTCTGTGAAAAAGGCAGGTTAATATTTCATAGAGGGTCATTACAGCATGTACTTGTGGCACAAAATACTAGAGGACGCACTTACAGTGATAGATGTTAAAGTGGCCAGGGTTCAAGCCCAGATATTTGTCAATTTTTTTTTGCAAACTGCTTGGTAATCACAAAGTTATTTAGGAACACAATGGAGTTGAGTGATAGTTATTTCCAGTAACAGGGAGTTAACTAAAAAAGTTTTTTGGTTATATCACAACTAATTTTAAATAGTGGTTTGGAGTTACGATCTCACAGCCATGACAATGGCAGTTGGGTATGTCACAACCCTCGTCTGTGTGCAATGTTAAGCCTCATTGGGCAAGGTCACTATTTGGAAGGGTGACTTTTTAAATTTTTTTTGTATGATCATTTTTTTCCTGTCATTTTGCAAATGAAGTCACACATAGTGAAAAGATAAGATAAGATGTTGAAAGAGACTGTTTTTTTATAGCTAAAATTAAAAAAAAACTTGACCATACACTCATCATAACAGTAGTCTGTAGCCAACATGCCTCCTCCAATTGAGTTAGCGTGGCTTAAATTAATTTTTCTCATGTTCGATATTTCACAGTGTGATCAATTAATACGTCAAGATTTATCCCCTGCAATTTCGTAAATATTGAATAACTAGAACTGATGTTTTGGGTGTTTTGAGCAACCGAAACGGAGCTTTAAACTCAGATCTACAATGCAGCTGAAGCTAAATTTAGCACTGCAAGCCTACGGGTCTCGAGATGATACAGAGTCTCGGGTGATGATACCAGGGAGATACAGCCTCTTACCATGTGATAACCTCTAAATAAACTCTGAAGTCATCCAACATACATCGCTGCAACATACGCTGCTCTTGTAAAACATACTCTGTAGCCATCCAACATACACCACTGCATTATACACTGCTCCTGTACAGTGTACAATATACTCTGTAGTCATCCAACATACACTCTGCAGCCATCCAACATACTCTGCTGCTGTGCGACAAACACTCCTGCTGGATGACAATATTGTGACTGAATATATGAGTTTGACTGTAGTGGGTCTCTGATGAACAAAAAGAAACTTGGGAAAAGTCTGTCAGATGAAATTAAAGTTACATTTTCCAATCTTGGCCATAAATCCTCGGAATAATCACCGTCTTGGCACGTAATCTACCTGATGAATCTCAAACAATATTCGACATGTCTCCATTCTATTTTTACATGTCATGAGTTTCACAATCTTACAGAAAAGAAGTCGTAGAAGCGTGTCAAGACAAAAGAAGCATTAAATCAATGCATTTGGCTGCTTCAAAAGTTTTGATGATAGATTTAAAACCTCCTATAGAAATTAATACCGCATGCTCTATTGTTGATATCCATTAAGGAGGATAGATCTACTTGTTGGACATAGCAGTAGAGTAGAACACTTTTCTTTAACATATAGAATGCCAATTGGCTAACTTTTTGCTGAAAGCTATGGAAATAAGAAAACAGTTACTTTTTGTTATTTAGACGTCATGTATTTAAGCACTGAAATGGAGTGACATATAAGCCCTTATGGGGGTTTAGGTTTCCACGTATGATGTTTGTATTGTTATAATGTAAAACCACATCTCAATAAAGATAAATGAAAAAATAAAAAATATAGAATGACAAAAATAGTATATACATATGTAATAGTATATACATATGTAATGTAAACTTAAAACAGGTTTGATAGTCAATTATCACTTAAACAAGTCTAAATAGACATTGGTGTTATATATATTAAATATGGTAACCCAAATTCCAACGCTCTAACCAATTGCGCTAAAGAGAATTTCCACCTGGTGGTTGGTAGGTGAGGTGATTACTGAAGGAATCACTCACTATATGACGTTACAATTATTGCAGCCTTGGCAGGCAGGTCTTTTCAAGCATGAGACTTTCCTAACTACCTGGGGAGTATACTATTCATTACACAGAATTACCAGGGGTTCAGCACTCTAAAATCGCCATCACTGAAAATACCCATTTCCACCTGGGTTGAGTGGAGTGGAGCAGTGTTTTTAAGGGGCATCTGTTCATGCTTAGTTGGGCCATGCAGATGCATGGGTTTGTACCAATGACCATGAGGGGCCATATGAGGTGACCACCCAACATGAAATATATACATTTGGCAATATTCATGGATGTCTTACCTATACCCTCGTTTCATGTTGACAAACAAATAGCCTTTTTTGGACTTCTCCTACATGACCAAATGTGCTAAGTAATAAGTAATAACTAAGTAAGTAATAAATAAGTAAGTAAGTAATTATGTTAGTAGTAAGTAAGTAAGTAAATGAGCAAGTAAGTGAGTAAGTAAGTTAGGGAAGTAAGTAAGTAAGTAAGGAAGTGAGTAAGTAAGTAAGTAAGCAAGTAATGTTATTATTGTTATTATTGTCATTACTACATGGCCAAATGTGCCACATGCGTTTTCCGTGCGTTTATCCTTCTCATGGAAAACGCACGTGGCACATTTGGCCATGTACTACACTAATATGCATAATGTTGATGACTGGATGCCTGGATGTTCTGCATGTCATGCATGTATATTTGTTCTGGTACGTGATTTTTTGTGTGTGTTGTCTGTATGAATGACCTGACACTGAATGTTGCACAAAAGCAGTTTCATTTTTATGACTACTAAAGTATGTCTTATCTCATACGAGTCCAACAACTTATCCATTGAAGCAGCTGAGTGTGCATGGTGATGGTGCAGGATGAAGACATTGGCACTTAGGACCATATGCATGACCATCCCTATCAACTCTTGTTAAGAGTACAACATCCACAAAAATATCATTCGGTGCTAACCAATGTGATTTGATAAACTGACATTTTGAAATTTTGGACAATGAGGCCTATAACCCTCATGTAATTTAGCAAAATGTTAAACATTTTGGATGGTGCAGTAAACCTGGTGCTAGGCAATATATAACAGCTACTATGAGATTGTGATTTATTTAATATATTATTATTTTATTTGAATTTTTCAGTATTATGATATTCAGTATTATCAGATGTGTTCACTGTGATGCTATAGTATAGAAAATGAGATATATGATATTTGGATCAGTAGTTCTTGAAGTAGTATTTAGTTAGTATATTCAATATATGTAATTTTTATGTCTGTAGTAACAATGTATTGTGCATTCTATGTACCTTGTTTATGACGAATGGGTCAAAACTGACTCTGTATGGTCAAATAAAATGTATCTATCTATCTATCTATATATGTATATATCTAATAGACATAATAGACAAAATTAGAGCAAAGTGTAAGCTGACACAGAACTACCAGATTTTTTATTTTTATTTTTAAAGTAGTTGGGTGGGTAGAGTATGGCTTTATGTCCTATATTTCTGCATCTGATGGCCTAATTAGGACAGGCAGGGACAATGGCAATGAGATGAAGGGTGGAAATAATTCAGACAAAAAGTTGTATCGCTGGTGTCCACTTGACAATCTAAAAATCAGCCATTATAATTGCATTGTTTATTGTTAAACCATGATTGCATATTAAATCAAACAGTGGTATTGGTTTGCTTGACAATACAATTATTGTCTAACGACAAACCATTAATATAATGGCTAATTTTAAATAAACTATTTAGTGGACACAAGAAAAACAACTTTTTCTCTGAAACAGACAATCTCATTTTAGAGTGAGGGGTGTTTGTCAGCACTATGGGAACACAATGGATACCTCATTGGGTCCCTTTCAAATTCCTGTTCTTTGTAATGCCAAATATAGAAATAACTGCAGTATATACTTGGCACAAAAGCCAGAGTAGCACAATGTGAGACTCTCTTTCAAGTTTATCTGTCTTTGGAAGATCTGAAACGGTGTGTTGGAGTTCAGTCAGATACATCATTTGTGTGGGCCATATAATAAAGAATCTAAGTTTGTTGCAAGGCTGAATGTAGTCCACATGCACCATGTTACTCATTTACCCCACGGGTGGGGTCTTTTATTTGCCTCAGCCAAGACGCAGAGTACAAGGCACCTCCAATTTAACGTCTCATGTGATCCACATCCAGCTGAGATACATCTTCCTACAGCAAGCCCGCCATTTTCGCTAGGCTGCCTTGCTAGAAATGGGCTTAATTACCTGATTTATAGCAGTGTTGATTGGTCGCGAGGTTCTGTGGAGCACCAAATCAGTGCTAATGTTGACAAAATGTATCTATATTTAGCCCGTTGAGTGTTTTGAAACGATGGTGAGGCGCTTGCACTGGCTGAACCGGTTTCTTCCAAATGGTGGCGCTACGATCCGGTGCGAAGCACCAGCCTTTCTCATAACCTATTTGACGCTCCTCCAGAACCGGGGAGGAAAATGTATACGTGCATAGTCTGCACTTGAAGTAGTGCGATTCCTATGCACATTTTCTTTATTGCGAGAAGCCACTCCCTGGAAAACTGGTGCAGATGTTTTTTCTTCCCCAAAACTATATCAACATAACAAAATTTCACAATTTGAGACGAGAATTCTACCAGCTGCATAACGTACTACTTTCGTGAATGTCACTGAACAAGCGTGTTAACGGCGTTGCAATGCTTATTCAACGATCAATTTTTTACCTTATCCCTTGATGCTTTGTGTGAAATATAAAGACCCGTGCCACGCACCGGACAAGCGCCGTCTTTCGTTAAGAAATAGCTGGCTGAACTACTTACAGTCACTCACCTATTTACCACCAGAGGGCTACGGCATTGCAAGGCTGCTCAAGAGTTGAGCGGAAGAGGCAGACTTGCTTCCGGAAGATGGCTGAGATGTAGTTCATGAAGAGTGCCTTGGCCGGGATTCAAACCCAGGACCTGCAGCGGGGGTGGTTATATAGGGAAACCACATGAGTCACTGATCCGTCAAACAGATCAGTGTGTCAAACAGATCAGTGACGAGTTGTGGCTTTCCTTTTCTTTCCAATCTAAATCCATGTGGAACTTTCAATTTTTAAAATCGGATGAAAATTGACTAAGTTGTAACCGTGTACATGAAGCCAGCCTATATATTTTGAATGGGTACAAGACTAAGTTTTTATATCTGGCGTCTAGACCTATGACACAATAGATCTATACCTGATATGGTTTGTTTCAAGCCAGGTGTTATTACGAACACTTGGCTTATTGGGTGAAAATAACTAGGTCAAGGTGGGGTAGTCTTGCAGATTCTTTGATTTGATTTGTTGTTCAGTTATGAAGAACCCGTCCGAATAGGCCTGAATAGAATTGAAGTACTGATATTCAAGAAAATAAATCTTGTGAAATATTTATCTTTTTTTTCAATGGTTTTCAATAAGAAAAAAAGGATGATTATGTACTTAATTGTATTTTAAAGAGGAATCAACCTTTTGTTCTGTCATGATTTGCATTTAAATAAGCCTATACAGCAGTTTTCTAATTTTTGAAATACATTTGTTGTTTAAGAGAGAAATGGGTTAAATAAATCTGTTACTCAAAACAGCCTTAATTACATTCTCAAAACCATGGCATGAATAGTATATTAATACTATATTTTCTAGTGTTACCATTTTTAATTGACTACATCCTTCGGATTTGAATAGTAGAACTTTCATGAAATTAGAGCCTCGCCCTTGCAATATTCATGAGGTCTTAATCTTTTTATTTAGATGGTCAATGGACATCTTGGATGAAAAGATTAAGAACTTCTCATGAAGATTGTAATAATATACTCTCCAGGTAGATCCAATCTAACATAGATACCCAAAAGATCGAATACAAAATGTATCTATCTATCTATCCATCAATCTATTTATCTATCTATCCATCAATCTATCTATCTATCTATCTATCTATCTATCTACCTAACTATCTATCTATCTACCTACCTATCTATCTATCTACCAACATACCTACCTACCTATGTATCTATGTGTGTATGTATGTATGTATCTATCTACCTATCTACCTATCTATCCATCTATCCATCTATCCATCTATCTATGTATTCATAGACAGCCAGACACAAAAGTGTCATCTTTTCTTAGTGGAAAGTCCTTGTGTTGACTTATGCAAATATTTAGCCGAACAAGTAAGTTTAGACACATTATGATAGAATCTCGCTATGAATTATTTATTTAATATTTTTATTTTTACATACACGAACAAGGCTAATTGCGTATTCACCTTATTACAATTCGAGGGGCAGAGAGCTAATGCTAATTGGTGCAGCACGTGACTTCCCCTTTTTTATTATTTTTTATTTGTTTGAACTCCCCCAGTGGGCAAAAGTGGTCTCATTGACGTCATTTTGACGTCTCTGCAAGACGTCTCATGACCAGCCCATACTGGTCTCATATGCAAACTTCAATGACGTCTTATATGAGACGGCTAAAAGACGTCATCAGATGACGTTTTTTTAGACGTCTCATAGTTGACCAATATCTGACGTCTAAAATACGTCATCTGACGACGTCTTTAAGACAAACTTTGCTTACAATTTTTGGACATATTTAATGTACAGAGAACACACACAAGTTTAAAATTAATAAAAACACTTTATTATATTGTGTGAAATAGGATACTTCACATTTATTTGCATGCATGCACATATTATGTAAATCTATAAATGGGACTGCTGCAATTAAGTAAGTTTTAAAGAAATGTGTTTTTATGTCTATCATAATTCTTCAGCTAAATTGTGTCCATAGTTCCATAGTTCTCTGAAATGAATATATATTCAGAAATTAGACTATATGAACACCAAATCATACATGAATCAGCATGTGCAACATATTTTCACAGTGTGTAGAAAAAACTTCACTTACCATGCAATGATGTGATGAACTTTAATGGTATATATCCCTCCATATATTAAGTTTAAAATCCAACTTCACTAGTATCCCTCCAAAGTTACTGAATGAATTTTAAATTCTTAACTGACAAGATGTGTTCTGTCCTGCAGCTGCTCAAGATTTCTAGGGTTTTGATTGGTCAGCCAGTACAGATAATGATAACCACATGGCTATAATATAGGGTGCACTGGGGTCAGCATGATATTATAAGCCCATTTACCCCAATTGATAAACTTCACCTTGGTTAGAGAAGTTAATTCTATGTTATAAATTTGCTATACATTGATATATATTCTGGAAATCACATTGTATTTTTCTATCATAAATTAACTATATGAAGTAAAACTAAATGTGAATTTAGTCATTATATATTAATTGCTCAAAATGGTAGGCCTAATTAACTTGCAAATTGTATGAGCCTTCATGGTTAGAGAATTGGTATGTTAATGACCACAAGATTACGTTGATAAGACGTAAAAAAATTACGTATTCTAGACGTAATTTATTGACGTAATAAAGACGTATAAATTAAGTAAAATAATTACGTCAGCTTGAGCACCAGAATAAGACGTCGATAAGACGTCTTATTTCCTGGTCATTTTGACGTCTTGAAAAGTACGTCTTATTTACGTCTCAAATTGGTCACCGACGTCATGACAAGTTTGAGACCAGAAAAAGACGTCATTTTTACGACATGCGCCCACTGGGCCCTGAGCGGGAAAGAATAATAGATACAATAAAACTATAAATGGCAAATAAAAGCAGAGTTCATATATAAAACTTTAAATAAACCAATACAATTTTAAATAAACACTAACATTTTTAATAAAACAATAACATTTCAAATAAAACCTAAATAAAACAATAAAATCTTAAATAAAACAATAACATTCCAAATAAAACTTAAATAAACAATAAAATCTCAAATAAAACAATACAATTTAAAAAACAAACAATAAACCCACTTATATGTACCCTAATCAATGGTTGAACCAGGCAATTATTGGAATTAACTCACACCTCAGAACAAAGTATATTGACAAGTCAATTAAAATTCAGTAAGACACTGGGAGCCTTTTAGAGACAGTAAATTCCAATTAGGCCTAATCAATAAATTAGCTAAGAGGAATTATTTTCAAAGATCCAAAGTGGCCTACACTACAAACGCACGTACATAGTGTTACATGTAATGATTGCATATATTTGTTCATCTTTTCATGTATTGCTGATATTAAAGAAAAGTTATGTTTCCAGCATTACAATTAAGCTTTTACTAAGTAACACTCATACTTAACTTGCTATATCTCAGTTATATTTACAAATATAAACATTGCTTTCTTTATTGGCACACATATTAATCATGTTATATAAGCACATTGTATCAGTGCTTATATTTTACAGCATTATTACTAGAGTTAGATGTATAATTGACTTCCTTTGTTGTTCAACCATATGTGCATATTTAGTGTTACATTGTAACTTCTTATACATGTATGATCATAATCATTTGTCGTATTACATTCAATCATGTTCTGCCTACCGGTAACGAGATGTTACATCTTTTATATTTTATATCATATGTACTTTAATAAATTTGCTTATATTAAGGCTTCATCATAAATGATCTTGTATTTACATTCCTTTCATTTCACCCCGGACCATTCAACACTAACTTATTTGCTTAGTGCCATCATGGAGCCTCCTGATGGCTCCACGGTCCCAATATCATGTACAATGACAGCTGTCTACTGCTAATATTGTTCAAGTTGCCAGATATCTATTCTACTTTTTTTAAAGAATTTTCTTGTTAATGAATGCAGCATCAACAGTGTCATGAACGTCTTCGTTTCGCAATTACAACTCAAGTCAATTTTGGTCCGATTTTTCACAATTTAAGTTTTATTATTTTAAATCCATTTACTTTTAGAATATCAGGTCGGTATTAATCTTTTATATCAACTGTAGTCATGCCGGCATTTTTTCGTCTGTACGGGTTAGGTCCTTATTTGGAAATAGCAACGTCTTAAGTTTCCTTATTTGGGCATTACATGAACGTCATTCTGCAATTGGGGAATAAAGGTGATATCTGGCTAATGGTGCTGTTTCTTGTTAAACAGAAAGACACTTAAGTCATCTTTCAAATAAATTTCCTAGCTTTACAACAATTGGTTAAGAGTAGACTTAAAAGAATCAGCCGCATCGGAATTTTTTTCACACGATATGTCAAATTGGTGGTGCCTGGAACTCAGTGTCTATGTGTTAGGCAAGTAAAAGACCCCACCCATGGAGAAGTTGAGCAAACATGTAGCATAATGTGGATTCCAACAACTATCATCTCATCATTTGCCTGATACTTAGCAATGACAAATCATCAGATAGAGATAATGTCAAAAACCAAAAAAACAAGCTTGTGAGTATAGTTTACGTAGGTGTAGCAGATCTTATAACTGAAAAAGTGCAGTATAGCAGACCCAGATTTATGACCATATTTAGCTAGCCTCGTTGCCAAGATTATGACGTCAAAATGACCATATTTAGCTAGCCTCGTTGCCAAGATTATGACGTCAAAATGACCATATTTAGCTAGCCTCGTTGCCAAGATTATGACGTCAAAAGCTTGAATGAAATGTATGACGTCACAAACAAATGATGGCGGTTTTCATGTTCACGGCAAGAAAAATGTTTTTGTTCTGGTTTTCTTGCGGGCTGCTGCCCCCAAACCCCCGCTACGCTACACAAATGTTATTCTTGTTGGACAAGACCTTTAAAACTTTTCTTAAAATAATGATATATTTTATATTCATTGGACGCCGAATATGGTCATAATTTTGGGTCCGCTATACTGCACTAAACCCAATATTTTCAGCCCAAAATAACAGATCCTCTTTCTTTGAACTTCAATAAATCTTATGAGCTCAACAACTATAGAACACTAGATGCCTTATATGTGTTCATCTTTGACATTCTTTGTTGCCCACATCCATTTGCTAAATGAGTTCTCTGTGTCCACTCTTTTTGGGCGTCCATTAACATTTTGTCATACGTGTTATAGCAGGGTTATTGCACGGGTTTCGCACCCTTTTAGGACGACAATTTGATGATCAAAAGCGGCAACAATGGCCGGCCCATAAGTGATATGCAGCAGAAAGCATCAATTATGACGTCAAAATGACACGCATGATGCTGCGTCACAATGGAAGGACGCAACCTGCATGACGTCACGGTATCATGTGACAAAGAACTTTTGTCACGTGCAATTAGAATTTAAAACACGTCACCTTAAAAAGTATGACAACAATTGTTCTGTTTATAAAGAAATATTGTGTACGAAATACTTTGATGTCAAGCATGGTTGATGAAAAATAAAACTGTTGAACTTAGTATTTTCCCTACTCTTTGCATTTCATCCTCATTATCAAAAGTATTGGCGTAAAAATCCTTTGCACATATATGTACAGATTAAACAAATTGCTGTTACAGCAAAAATCTATTTTGCCGATTCACCAAAAATGAAACTTATATCAACACGTTTTGCAACTTCAGCAATCAAACAGTAGCAACCGAAAGAAATGCCTATTCTATTGTTCCAAATATTTTATGACAGTCTTTTAGTTCTTCTATTCTTCTCCTGTAAAAAAAAACATTACTTACAATATCAGTAAAAATTAGAACTCTAAAAAACTGCCAGAACTTCCTTGCGTAAGTACTATTCGTACTTCACTTACACATCTACCGATTACACAATTATTTAGTACTCCAAAACAATATGAAATCATATTTAAAATGCCAGTTTCATATTAATGCTATGGTCTGAAGGTCAGTCAGCATATATGACCAGCTGCCAGAGGCAGACGTAATGATGAGATAATTTAGGCTGCTTAGAGTCCACAGCACGTTACATATTTACCCCATCAATGGGGTCTTCTATTTGCCTCAGCATAGACAGTGAGGCACCACCAACAGAGATATTATTAACTCCCAAAAAATGTCCCAGTTGGGATTCAAACATTCAGATCGGAGCTAGCTAAGGCCATAAACACTAGGCCTTTCAACTCCTATGCAAATTTTATTATTTCCAATGAAAATACTATCGAGTCTGATGAAAATCACATGCTAGAAATAGCAATTTCATATTGTACATGGCCAAATGTGCCACGTGTGTTTTCCATGAGAAGGATAAACGCATGGAAAACGAATGGTTTTTAGCTAATTATAATGAGGCAAAAACCATGCGTTTTCCGTGCGTTTATCCAAACATGGCACAATTGGCCATGTAGTAGTGACGATTCTGTTATATAGTTCCGATTAATCCCAGTATATCTGTGAACTCCACAACTGATTATTATTTCTTTTTCATATTTATTACTCGCACAATTTACACATGAACAAACGACACAAAAATACTTGTAAAAGCATAAACACTATAGACCAATATGTATCACAGTCTGGTACGATATGAATTATTATGATTTTATGAGTAACATGAAAAATATCAATGAAGAAGATCTGTATGAAATAATTAAATGATTTCAATTCAGCAAACGTTTTGACGGCTATTCTTTAATATGCTTCATGACATCGTGGAGAATTTCTATTCCGTGTAGCTCACGTAATCTCTCTAAATGTCTGAAAAATATAAAACAAAATGACATGTTTAGCAAAAATCAAATACAAAATGCCTTAATTTCAACATTGACAAGTGCATTGCAAGTCCAGCTAGTTATGGCTTGGTTTAGCTTGGTTTAACTTGTTGTTGCTAGCTACGGAAGTTATTTCTAGCTCTGATTAGCTGTACAGTGCTCGACAGCAAAGCTACGGCTGATAGCGAAGCTACGGGCAATGATAAAGACATCCAATCGCTGATCCAAAATATTATGAATGAAAAGATAGATATGTCCTTCATCTACAAATTTCAGGGTGCCCAGCAAAATGAATTCCATACTTTTCCAGACCTTGAAAATGGCTTTTTAATATTTCTTACTTTGTATAGGTTCTCAATACCCAGTGCAACAATCTTTATCCATCAGAATGTCTTGTCTCATTCCCTGGATATTGTTACCAGACCAAAATGCCTGCAACTTCGCAAACTGTTGGCCCAAACTTTGCTGATGCTGCTGCAGTTCAATATTTTTCAGGGGCGGATCCAGATAGATTTTCACAGGGGGGGGGGGAGGACAAATTAAAATGCATTTGCGGGGAATTTTGTTGTAATATTTTTAAATTAAAATGTACTAGACCAAGGGAGGGGGTTTGTTTAAACCCCCCCCCCCCCTTTAAATCTCTACTGTTCTTTTTTTAGTAGTCCTGTACTTTCATATTAGTAAGCATTTTAGATAGATGACAAATTCCACATTCATAGGCCAATTCATAACTGACAAACCCAATCAAGCACTACATTCATCAACGGCATAATTTCGCTGAATTTAACGTTCTTTACGATTGATTTACATCAATTCAACATCAAAGGACCACGGCAACATCATAGAGGCAACAACACATTCTATTCAGTTGATTGATTTTCGCAGGAACTCATCAATGATAATTTTCATAATAAAAACTTTTAGTCATTTCTCAGAAACGCTGAAGTTGATAATTCAATAAAGTTACAGGGCATATGAAATATTATTTGTCTCAATATACTTTAATATACTTAATAATAGTTTAAAGTTAGAAGCCCCAAACAATTATTTTAATACTAATAAGTTTCATATATAGTTTTGGAAATATTTCACCATCATTTGCATCTGTAATTTTGAGTACGTAAGTTATGAATATATTTATATGCCAGTTCAGTTCCATTTCTACATCTTTTCTTCTAAATAAATAATCACTACATTATTTGTCTATATATATATATTCTTTACATTCCACATTTAACAATTTCCCTTTATTTCTAGAAAGGTTTCAACAACTTTTTTCGCTTCAAAATGGATGATTTTTATTCACGACTTGAAGTACGACATCTTGCTGAATTGCGAGTGAACTTTTGGGCCCCTATATATTTGTCATTATTTCCTCTAATCAATAAAACCTACTCATTATCAGGTCATTAATACGTCTCCAGTGTACTATATACAAACAATCCAAATAGCCATAAAAAGAAGTTAAACTGCATAGTGTATATCCCTTTGATTGTATAATAACATTTGTGGGGTATAGTGCAGTATAGCGGACCCAAATACCCATATTTGGCGTCCATTAAATATTAAAAAATATCACTATTTTTTGCCGAAATATGTTCTATCGCAGAAGAGGAATAATATTTGCGTAGCACAGCAGGGGTTTAAGGGCGGCAGCCCCCAATAAAGAAAAAAATAAACGATGTCTTGTCTTGAAAATGAAGAGAGCGGTCGTTTTTTGTGACGTCATTCATTGAATTCAGGGATATGACGTCATAGGCATTACATAAAGGCTCACTACATAAGGTCATAAATTTGGGTCCGCTATACTGTACTTTTTCCAATTTTTGAAAATATTATCTGTCTAAAAAGTAAAAACATGACTGATCTGTCTCTATAATCACTGCTTATCACACATCTTATCGAACTCTTTTTGAAGACTTTCAAAATTACTTCAGATTAGCCTTGAAAGCATTTCTTGCCGACTTTAATTAATCACAGGAATAGCTTCAAGAGAATTAATTTGCAATACATCTTGATCTCTTTTGACCCTGGAACTTCAAAGAATGACTTGATGGTGATGCATGTCTTGTAGCTATTTTTATAAGATGATTTAACTTTCATATTTTAGATTATAAAGTGTGTCTGTTAGAAAAAAGCTTAGGGCTGTTCCATTTAAAAAAGAGGGGGGGGGGGGTGGACCTGAAGATTTTTCAGATATTGGGAGGGTCTGAGGAAAACTGATTTTGGGGGAGGGGACCAGTATTTTCTTAATATAGTAAAAAGCAGGTGGGGGGGGGGGGCAAAAACCTGATATTAGGGATGGGAGGTCCATACATTTTCAGGTTCACCCCCCCCCCCCCCCTTCCCCTTTTTTAAGTGGAACGGCCCTTAAACCGTCAAGCCCAAAAAATTACATACACTTGTGCAAGATTGTCATGAATAAAATGGTTTGATAAAATTACTCAAATTAAGAAAAGTTGCTAAAACCTTTGATTTAAATAAAGGAAAATGGCCAATAAAACCCTTGAACTCTGGCTAGAATCGTAATTGGAAAGTAGAGAGTTGTGATAATTTGCTGAAGAGAAAAGATGTGGAAAAGGAAGTGAGCAAAATTATGCTTAAGTCTATGTAAGCTTTTGGGACCTACTGTAATATTATACAATGAAACTTTACAATCACCGTTCAGTGCTACGTGCCAACTAGTTACAGGTTACTGGGTTCATCATATGCATTCAATCACTACCTAGATAGATAGATAGGTAGATAGATAGATAGACAGATAGATAGACAGATAGATTGATATGGAAGGTGCAGCCCCTAAGACAATGTCTTGATGCTAGCGAGGGTTGCTTGATGGGGTGAGAGAGAGAGGAGGAGTCCACCCATTTACCCCATGGGTGGGGTCTTGTAATTGCTTCAGCATAGACACTGAGTACAAGGGACCATCAATTACCTGGTATCCTGGGCCGTTAGCTTTCCTATCAGAATACTGCAATTATGTCGAACTGTCAGTTGTTTTCCATCTCTAGCCAAAACAAGTAGATGTTGAATAATATTCGTCTTTGCGAGTTTACCAGCGACTTTTGGCAATGCCACCAGGTGGCTGAGACACAGAGCAGCGTTGCCATGGATGACCTCGTCTTCCGATTTCAGCAAAGCCACCAGGGGGCTCAGACCTGTTGCCAAGGAAACAAATCAGAAGTCAATACACATCTGCAGAGATATTTTTGAAAAATTGGAAATTGAAAATGGAGATAGCAAAGTGGCATTAAATGGTAATCAGAAAGATCTACAACTGACCTTTGGCATCAATAGCTTGCGAGCGAGCGTTCTCCGACTTCTGGGTGCAAACTGTCAAGCATTTTACAGCAGGCTTGTGCAATTCAATTCTCTCTGAATCCTGAAATTACAAAAGTTTATAACTATATAATATAAAATCTAGGGCTGTACACCGGTTCTTGATATTGATAACCGTTATGTAATAATAAGGATACCCTTGAACGGTATGCATGGTATGCAGAGCAGCATTTTCGAGCAAATAAACACCTGCTACCGAGATGTTCCAGTGTTTGTGAAGAATAATATCAGCTGACTATTTAACTACAATGATGTAACACAATAGTTTGCAGTTATTCAATGAAGATTTGTTCATTAAATCTGATCGTCTCTTCGCATTTGTTTAGGTTTATAATAAATTTTATATACATGTACTAAATTACTAATTGACAAAATTTAACGATACACATTATGATACGTATCGTATCGGTTTTACTGTAGCATGATACGATATGTATCGCTTTAAAGATAAAGGTGTACAGCCCTAATAAAATCACTGTAACGTGAAGGAGATGCAATAATTATGTGCAGTAGAACTTCATCATCAGTGCAAATTTACTAGTCTTAATGGTGAGGTACGTGGGCTTAATAGAGAAGTAACATAAAGTGGTAAGAATACAGTGGGGTCCAATAGTTACAAGTCTTAAAGGCGAGGTGTTCTTAATAATGGTGGTCTCAAAGTGGGGTTCCCCTGTAAAGTAATGATGAAGTCTCCAAGGAAATACCAAGGGCTGTTCCATTTAAAAGTGTGGGAGGGGGTGGGGGGGGGGGGGTGGACCTGGAGATTTTCAGACTCTCCCACCCCTTTTCAGTCTTTGGAAGACCCCCCCCCCCCCTTCCCGTACGCCCCTTTTTCTTAATTAAGATATTGATAAAACACTGGTCAACCATCCCCATTCCCCTTTTTTTCCCACCCCCCCCCCCCTCCCCAACCGTTTTTTTTCTCAAACTCATCCTGTCTTCCCCCACCGCACACTTTTAAATGGAACAGCCCTAAAGTTCTGTCAGATATGAACTTCTATACAATCTTGTGCTGACTACTATAATCATTACACATTAATCAATTCTAGAGAGAAATACTCACTGAAATGTTTTTGACAAACTCTGATATCAGCCCTTTCTCAATGACAACTTCCGTAGAACTCTCAACATGAGGCATAACCATTCCCAGACAATTCAATGCTCTCTCCCTCATTTCGTCTGGTGACCTTAAAATGACTTCGCATATTAATGAGCAGATGGAATCATTTAAGTAGGTCGAGTTCTTAAGGTCAAAGGTCAGGTTGCTAAGGAGACCGAGAGTGGAATGAATTATGTCTTTGTGAGGATCTTCGGCTATTTTTGGAAGATGAAGTTCCTGAAACACAAAAATAAAGGAAAAGTGAAAATTGCATTGCTTTGTGATTTGTCTCCATGTTTTTAACTCAAAACCTGGTCAGTTTAAAGACTAAAAATTGTTAGCAGATTTTATAAGTTTCTATAAGTTACTTATTTTATCAATTTAAAGCAAACCAGAAATTTTGCAATTGTAGATCTGTAAAGCGGGGCCCTCACGATAGCGTCAGTGATAGCGGACTTAGTGAGGGTCTCCCTAGCCACCATCATTCATATATATTATATAGTTATGTTTTTTAATACAAATTGTAAATGTGATTTAGTTTAAATAAAAATAATTTGTCTGTCTACTTTTGAAAGAGTTACATTAATAGTAAAATATTATTGGTCTTGATCATTGTTTAATTATTTTTAACCACATTTACCATACCCCTTAAGCAATTTGATATAAAACAAAAGTGTTTTTTTCAATGTTTTAAAAATTATTTCAAACTTACAATAGCAACTTTACAAGACTCCCAAGTCTCTTTCCTTTCTTGGACTTTTCTTCTGATACGAACGTCACTGCATAGATTCATGACGGTGCAAACACAAGAGGGCAGCACCTGCAAGTGGGAACCTTCCCTCACCTGGTGGAAAAAGAGAGATGCAAACCTTACTATATAATAAAAGACATTGAATGGGGAAGCCCTGAAATTGTGCCTGCTAGGAGTGTCTCAAACACTTTCACAATTCTGTTATCACGATTATGTAACTGGTAGAATTTTGTGGAAATAAACTGACTCTGATATGAAGTTTAGCCAAAGGCAAACATGATGAAGAGATAGTAATGTTTACAATTAAGTATCCGCCAGAAAAGTTGCGGCCACATCAGAAGTTGCGGGCAATAATAACGAGTCGGGGTGGAGAACATTCTGACTGACAAGAGTGATAAATAAGTCCTTCATCGGAAATCTTTCTTTGTCAGAATGTTATGGAACCATGTGCACCCCTGGATGTCATTATAATTGACATCTTTACTACGACAATGAATAGACTTCGCGGCGTTAATAACGACAATGACCAGGTGCAGATCCAATGCATTCTGATGCATAATACCTTTAGATGATGGAAATATCTATTGTTTTTGTCAGTCAGAATGCTTCGAATCCGCCCCTGGTCGTCGTTATTAACGCCGGTAGGTCTATTGATGGCCACGACTTCTGTGTTGGTTACTGTATCTCTGTCGGCCGTAACTTCACTGATGGGTGCAGCAGGACAGACCACATCACAAATCAGATGTCACTAATTAATGCTTTATAGGTTTAAAACAGATCCCAATACAACAAATTTTTTAAAAACAAATTAACACTTTGTTTTGACCATCCCATATTGTTCGTCATAGAACGAGCTGACTAGTAATTATTGTATGTGCTAAGGCAAGTAAAAGACCCCATCCATGGGGTAAATGTGTAACATGGTGTGGACTCGAAGCAGCTTTATCATCTCATCATTATGTCTGCCAGCTCCGGCAGCTAGTCACATAAGCATGATAAGCTGACTAAGCTTCAGACCCAGTAGCATTAATTGGGACATTAGACATACCATGAGTTGCTCAAAGGATGGCAGCAAATGTTTGTCGATGTCTTCCCTCATCATAGACTGGAATCTGAAAAAAATGAAGTGAAAATGATGTGCTAAATGTGTACGCTTTAATATAATTTTTATATTATAAATAATGATATAATTGAAATTTTATAATTGTACATACTTGTCAATATCATACCATTTTATATGAAAATGTGTATGAAAATAAAGATATATATATACATGTCAGTGAAATTGACATTCAACACAGCTTCAATAAATGTATACATCAATCAATAAGGCTTGGATTTTCCTGTATACCTTTTGTCTAAAGCCATATTACTGAGCAGTCCTGTAGCAACGGGTGCCGTGGTATTGTGAAGACTAATGTAGGAGAACATACTTTCGAGCAATCTGAAACCAAAAAAGACATATTAGAATTCAAACAAAATCTCAGTTTTAATGACTTTAGTTGCATTTTCTTTTTGTTCTTCGCTTTTACTAAATTCTTTCCTTAAAATTTTAAAGTTTTCTTTGTATGCAGGTTTTTGACCATGTCTAGCCACCATTTGTGATTGTGTAATTTAAAATGTATTTCTTTGAATAGATGTATAATTATGATGTAAATTTTTTTAGCAAGAATTCTTTCAATATTTCAGTCAGAATTTTCCAGGCGTCTAATAATTTTGACTAGCACTTTATGTATTTATAAAATTAGTCCAAATGGCTGCATTCAGCAAGCGAATAGTTCGTCTATACCGTCAGTCGGAGCAGAATACAGTTAACTTCCATTTCCACATCTATATATATAATCGCCAATTCACAAAATAAATTTCCTTTAATTGATTCAAATAATAAGGCTAATCATTCAGCTTTTAGAATTTTTTTTTGATTTCTTTTACAAGTTCATTTATGTTATTTTGCTCAAGTGCATGTATACTATTTAAACTTTTGAGGCTGACTGTATTTGCGAACGGAAAGCCACTGAAATTAGCTGGAATACTGATAAATAGACTAATAAATTAATGTTTTTTCACGCATAACAGAATCCCTACTCACTTTTGGATGTCGAATTTGCTGACTAGAAGCTCACGAGCTGCGGAATACTGCGATAAGTCGTGTAACAAACACAAGATGTCGCTCTGCATCCGATGACACACTTTACGCTGAGACTGAACAAATCGAAGCAATTGAGATGGAAGAGACGGGACTTCTAGCAGGAGGCGTTGATTCTCCTCTGAAATTATACAAATATAAATTGAAATTTGTAAGTTAAAACGCAATATAATTTGTGAGAGCCCGGAATTAACCCACTTAGAAAATGTATATAGATACATTGCCAAATGTGCCACGTGCGTTTTCCATGAGAAGGATAAACGCATGGAAAACGCATGGTTTTTAGTTAAGTATAATGAAGCAAAAACCATGTGTTTTCCATGCGTTTATCTAAACGCATGAAAACGCACGTGGCACATTTGACCATGTAGATATTTGTCTTTTCAAATAATATTAATATGTGCCTTGTACTCAGTGTCTATGCTGAGGCAAGTAGAAGTCCCCACCTATGGGGAAAACGTGCAATGTGGTGTTGACTCCAAGTAGCCTTATCATCTCATCATAACATCTGCCTCTGGCAGCTGGTCATATAAGATGACTGAGCTTCAGACCCAGTAGCATTGAGACATAGACATTCAAATTTAGATCCAATCAAATTCGGAAAATGTGGTGTTCACCTTTGTACCTACAAGATTAAAATGCATTTAAAAGCAATCAAAGATTGTATATACAAAGATTTGACACTCCTAATTTGCATAAGCCAATTCGCAAAGGATTGTGGGATTATCAGGGTTATGGATGGCATCCTTCGTGATAGTGACAACAGCAAGTGACACCAAATCTTCAAAATTTAACTTTGCCCCAACCAGTGTGAACTACATTTGTTAAGTTATATTATTAAATATCGATACAAATTCATAAAACTTTCTTACCATTATCTTTGCAAGCGGCAGATAAGCACGCGATAGTAGCTTGGCACATGTCAATTTCATCCTGAGAAAGACTTCGGGGACTTGCGGCCATACATCGTGAAATGCAGTGATGAGTTTCTGTCAAATTCATACCACCATTGCTTCGGAATAGCGCTCTGTCTTTTGCTGTTAATATCGAGAGAAAACCAAAATTCAAGAGTTGGTACATTATCAATATATCTGAGTACACAGTTGGTCCATGCAGTGGATTGTGATTTCTAAGTGGCTCAGAAGTTCAATTAAACTAAGTTACATTCCTACGTAGCAATTAATTGATGAAAATATTTATTGAAACATATTCAATAATAACTATAATTCAACCAGGTATCCCCATAATATTCGCAGAAGTATATATGTACAAAATCTGCGATAAATTTTCTTAACGACTGTAATGTTCAGCAGCGCTGTGTGAACACTAATAGTCCATATTTCAAAAATTTTAAGTTACCATCTGTCAAGAGTTGCCGCAAAATATTCAGTCCTCCGCTGTAAAAATAAGGCAGTTGATCTTTCTTATTCAGTCGATCCAAAATATCGACGAGACTTTTTGCCGCTTCGTCTCCTCCTGCGAGAAATTGTTTAGCAGCTTCCTCCTCAGAATCTGCTGTTCGGATCTGTTCCACTTCTTTTATATATGCTGAAAATAAAACAAAATGCGTAACATAAATATTAATCATTGTTAACGTATAGCGACCTGTGCAGTTCAGGTAAACTGCAAATAAGATTTCATACTCGTATGAACGATAACTATAACAATATGTACCTGTAGTGGCACAATATTAACAGAGGAGATTTGTTTACAAGGGGGCCAACAGCTGCTCTTGTGCTAAATTTGAAGAAGAAAGAAGCCTTCTCAATTTCTAATTTTATTCTTAAAGATATTTGTGGAGAAAACGACAAAACTTTTCTGGATTTATGCACCAATAATAATCTAATGAAAAGTTACGTAATCTTTGACAGGAATCAAGCTTGTCAAAAACGGTAGAAATATTCAAACGCACCTTCTATTACATTCTTTTTACCAGGTTCAGCTTTCATAGCTTTCTCGTAGCTTTCAAGGGCTTCGTCATATCTCTTAAGTGCCAACAGAGCTTTCCCTTTGTGAACATGCGCTTTAACGCAATTTTCAAAGACCTGCGTCAAGAAATAATGAAAAAATACAATAGGTATAAACTATTCATTTCAGCAGACTAACTATTAGGAATGTCTCAGCCACTATTCAGCTTCGATTTAAAGTGTAGGGTGGGGGCAAACAGGATAACTTTTTGAAAAAAGCTAAGGAGGGGTGGGGGTTGCTCCAAAAGAGAAACAAAGGGGAGGTAGTGGTTGACTAGTATTTTCTTCATATCTTAATTTATAAAAAAGATGGGGGTAGGGGGGGGGGAGGGTCTTTAAAAACAAGCAGGGGTGTCTGAAAATCTTCAGGTCCACCCCACAACATGAAATGGCACAGCCCTTACATGACATGATTCATGATATTTTAAAGTTATTTTACTTACTCTCAAAGCCCAATCGCAGTCATTAATAGCATTATCGTACTGCTCCAACTTGATATAAGTCTGAGCTCGGTTTGTCCAAAGTATTGTGTTATCTTTAAAAGTTTGTAGTGCCTGAGGAAAAAAATGTTGCAATTATTTGAGATATCAAGATTCAGTCCATACGCAAAGTTATAAAATTTACTCATTTTCGACAACTTTTATACTTCTACTTGAAAAAGGAATTTTTTTTTACTTTTAAGTAAAGTAAATACATTTATAACTTCAAATAAATGTAAGTGTACAACAGTTAATCACATTCTGAGTAATTGTAAGCAATTTAAAGTAATTTTTAGCAATTTCTCTATAAAGCAATTGCTTGTTTTTATGAATTTCTTTTTCACTCAGTTACCTTTTTTTTAAATTTGAGTGCATGCAATGAAATTAAAACATGTATGAACATGTCGGCCAAACTGACCTGGTTGTAGAACTCAAGAGCCTTTTCGTAATTTCCCAGTTTAAATTGTTCATTTCCGAGATCTTTTATTTTGAGTGCTTCGGCTTCTTGTTTCTTTCGTCGTTCATATCGTTCTTGCGCATCAACTTCCAGAGCTTCCATGAAAGACTCTGAAAATGAAATATATATTTTATTTATGCGACAATATGGCGGTGAAAAAGTTTTATTCAGACTGCAGTTGGGAAGTCTAGTGGTTAGACACACGATTCGCCCTTTCTGGATTTAGGTTCAATACCCGGCCTTGACACTTTTCATGAGCAACATCCCAGTTGGATGTCTCTCGGATGAGATGTTAAATTGGTGGTCCCTTTTACTCGGTGTGACGTGTCTATGCTGAGGCAATAAAGAGATCCATCCCAAGGGGTAAAAGCATGTAAAATGTGTAACATGGGCAGACACCTCTCTCTCTCCTCATCAATCAACCCTTGTGAGTGGCAAGAACTTGCATTAGACAGCTGAACTTTCATATCTACATCTGACACAGTGAAACCTCACTATACAGTGCTTCCAATTAACATAAGTTAACACGCCTCTTAATTAAAACAAACCTGCATTTAATATTGGAAGTAGCAACAAGGTCATGTTCCTTGAGCTCCCCAAGTGTAGACTATGCATTCAAGACAGTACGTGTAAATTAAACATGCGACCATGCATCTATCTGTATGTTAATAATGTGACAAACACTTTTGCACCCCATTTGGCCCAAGTTTGAACACATTATGAACTTATCTATAAATACTTACGTTGATCCATATCAGGCGTAACATCGGGTCCCCCTGTTTGGTCGTAATTATCAAACGCTTTCTGGTTAATGGACGTCTTGTTAATTCCAGTGTTATCATGTTCTGTTTTCGTCGTTTTCTTCTCGCGCGATCGGATAATTTTGTCGGCTTCTGCTTGAGCTTTTAGTCTTGTATCTTCATCTTCTGCACTCAGGTTCTGTATCAGCGATTCTAAAGCGAAAAAAATAAGAATTGTGTTTGCAAAATGGTGTAGATGAGCCGATTTGCCTTTAAAAACTTTCACAGCAGTTCCATTTACCAAGCACAGCTGAAAGGTGTTTAAGTTAAATTTTCTAACAAAACTGGACGCACTTGTCTATCATTTTTTTTATGAGAAATTGTTGTCATCAGTCATAATAATAAACCTGAGCCTAGTTTAATCCTGTTAGGTAAGAAATCCGTCCTTGCTGACAGCAGCATTCTGTGTGAACAATGCATTCTGGGAAGATCCAAAATGAAAACGAGGCATAGCAACGCATCATAAACAAACTACGTCACTTTAAGTGTTGTGATGTCATTCTAATAATAATTGTCAAACCGCTGACTTCATTTATTTTCAAAAACAAGTCTATGAAGTCCTAAAGAGTGGACAGGGAAGGTCAGTGTAGCTGCATTGTGATGTCATTATTATAGTTTGAATGCGAAAGTTTTTAGTTGGAGGATAGATACTCTAAAAAAAGTGCCAACATTACGGTAACAACTTGAAAAAAACTCTGACAAGATCAGGCTATCCAGTCACAATTATTAATTGAATTAACTCTTGATGTTCAAGCTACATATTTTCACAAGACCTGTACTAGTTAGGCTGTACTGTAGTACTACAACACTCTTAAGATATCAGAATGACAATGACATCAATTCATAATTTATTTGACACTCTAGCCTGCATGGAACACTGATAGACTGATTCAGTTCTGAGTCAATCTGACTTGTCAAATGATTTCGTCTGCACCAAAACAATAATTTAGGAGTGCAAAAATTATGTTAAATAAATCATCACTGTCAAAGTGTCATCAGTTTGTACTTACAATTAATTCTTGATACCTTAAATACTCTCCTACACACAATTAGAGGTCGAAACTTACGGATTTCATCCACTTGAGACAGAAATTTGTGGAGCTCAGCTCCTTCCTGACCGGCAGCCATTTTGTCCATGTGGCGTTCCTAGTTACGAACGAAAAAATAAATCGAACGTTTGTTAATCAATAAATTATTTCAAAAATACTAATTAAGAATATAAAAATCTAATACGATGTAAGTTAATTTTTCCGAAAGATTTTATTCGCGACATTTATTGTTTCTGCGGCCCTACTATTTGGTGCGAGCCAGTTTCAAATTCTTGAGCAGCCGAAGTTTGTGGAGCTGACAGGTGAATAATTTTGCGAGATATTTGTAGAAATTGGGAAAATATCGATTGTAATTATGTTAAAGTCGTAGCTAACTATATGTGTCAATATTTTATAAGCGATACAATGTGGTTTGGTAAGATTTTTTTAAAGGAATAAATGCGGTTTTTACTTGGTAACCACTGTAAACAATCCCAAACTGATTGACAATGACAGTTCAGCTGGTTCAGTTGTCGACTGACAGGTCAGCTGTCAATGAATACCCTGTTAATTTTACTGTATTTGTGTAACGTTGACACAGCAGTGACAGCACTTAAAAAGGATAAAAATATTTGATTTTTATTATCTACCATAATGTAAAAATTGTTTTACCAAATAATATTGAAATATAGTGACAAATGCCAGTATTTCAAGTAATTTTCATACCACAGCTAGTATAGGCCTTAATTAAAATATTGAAAGGGCTGTGTGACTTTATTGGGCCTACTAGCCCCATAGTGGTTGCGGGCGACAATGACCGATGACGTCAAAATTGCTTCTTTTTTTTTTTTTTTTTCTCTAGCTGTGTTATAAGTGACACGGCTCAATTTTTGATTGGTTCTACTGATATCCATTATATTTCCTTTTTCAGAAACTATGTCGGACGATGGCAAACAAGCAGACGAGGGGGAGGGAGGCCCCGGCCTTCTTTATCAAATATTTGTTGAGATGGAAGAATTACTTGACAAGCTGAAATTGCTTCATTACGAAACAACTTTCTGCCGGCAGATGGGTTTTAAGGCTTTTTCCAGGTAACAATCATCATCATCATGAAATCATAATTGTTTATGAACTTTCATGTTTAATTTATGTGATTAATAATTAAGGAATTCACAATCTATCTAACCCTTTTTTTTTTAATTTGCATGCTATGAGTTTTTTTTTCTTCATAATATTGATATGCTTGCATATCTAAAGCAGTTTTTTTAAATTCCCATTGTACTGTACAATTTAGTGATGGGAGTCGGTAACATTTTTGTAGTCGATCATCAGCTGAGGGAAACTAACCAATGATCGATTTTAGTCGGTTTGGATACCTATATAAACTGATTATTAAACTCCATACATTTTCACTGACAAAATATTGAATTGTGGAAACAACACCAAGTGTCACTAACAACTGTCAATGAGAATCAATAGAATGCTTTATTTTCAAACCTTAATCTGAATTTAATTAACTCGTACATCGGAACTGACGAAAATCGGTCCCAATCATTTAATTTAACGTCGCATATTTTTTATTAAGTGACTGACGATCGAGTATAATCAATCGTCAGCCAGTCACTAGAACAATGTATTGAATTTTTGATGGGACTGACTTAGAATTTTAAGCACTAATTAATTAATTTCTAGTAAAACCTGTATTTTGTTGAAGTGCTTATATATTCAATTTATTTAGTGATTAAGGAAATAATTATTTAGTCTAAAGTTAGCTTCTCGGATCTTCTAAATAAAAATAATCTAAATCTCTTCTAAGAGAATTATTTAAGGGTTCAGTTTCCAGCTAGGATTTCAATTGGGCATGGCGCAGAAGAAAATAAGGGCATCTTAAGAGTCTCATATAGGATGCCGAGCTAGTTAAAGAGGAAAAAAAAGAAAAAGCATGGCGCTAACAAATCCGGGCATGGCGCAAGGGGCATCAGGCATTGTGCGGCGCCATGCTCAAATGGCCTAGCTGGAACACTAAAAACTTTATGTCCTATCATTTGATTTTTCTGTCGGCACATTTCTCATCATGTTGGTAAATGCAAGTAGCTAAAGATCAAATGAGTGTGACCTAACATACGCAATTTTTTCTTGATAATGGAAACTATTAGACACACTTAAGAATACGTAAAATCATATAAGTGTCATATGAAGTGCTCAATAAGACATTTTATAATTTGCTTCATTGTTCAATTTTTATGGTTGCAGACATTATTTTGCACTGCAAACAAACTCAGGAGAGCAGTTCTACGCCTTCACCTCCATCTCAGCTTGGCTTTTGCAAATGTCCGGGAAACATTTTGAACAACCTCAAGAGTATGATGATCCAAATGCCACAATTTCCAGCATATTGGACGAAGTCAGACAATTGGTAGGAGGCTTTTGGATTCAAGAAATTAAATTATGACCTTGTTTTGGGATTTATTAGAGGTTTAGACATTTTGGCGGGTTGTGATACCCATTTGAAGGGAGTATGAATTCCCTCCCGTCCCCAAAAAATAAAATATAAGAAAAACATAAAAACACAGGCCTCCAGAAAACTCTGCCTATACATAGCCAAATGCGCCACATTTGTTTCCCAGGCATTTGGATGAACGCCTGGAAAAGGCATGGTTTTTGCCTCATTATAATTAGCTAAAAACCATGCGTTCTCCATGTGTTTTTCTTTCTCATGGAAAACGCTCAAGGCAAATTTGGCCATGTAGTGTTGTAACATTTTGTGAAATTATTAAAACACCTGCTTAAAATTAACAAAACCTTACAGGAATCGAAATAACTGAGAACGATCGTTCAGGCTACCATAATTATTTTTCACGCGGGTGGACCGCCGTTCGCAACAAAATGCATCAAATATTTTGGTCACAACAGTTGCCACTAGGGCAGGTTACCCTATCAATATTTATGGTAACTGGAAAGCGGGTTACCGTTGTTGAGCCTTATTTCGAATCTTTGATCCCTGACCTTATATTTTATATTATTTGGTACATTTTTGCAAAACGACCAGATATTCAGTGTATAGAAAACACTCTTATCCTCAAACTCTTCTCTTATGTTAAGTTTGAGGACTTCATCTATTTCATTTTAATTTCTAAATTTTAATATCAATCTATTTTATATACTCTTCTAAATGTTCTACAAGGTATGATAATAATAATACATGTTTTAGTCTTATATAAAAACTATAAAAGCTGTGATTGTTATGCTGTCGAACACAATGAAAGTTACAATATTACATGTTTTTTTCTCTCTTTCAACAGGGTCACACGCCAGACTTTCCGCCATCAAAATTAAAACAAGGCTACGGTGAACAATGTATCTGGATATTGAACAGATTAGCTGATGAAGCCCTTAAAGCGAAGACCTTCTCTTGGAAAATGTACGTGTTATACTTCTTTCGTAAATGCACGATGATGTTGCATATCACCATCATCAAATAAATAATGAGTAACATAAATCAATGATAAATAAATTAGTATCTATAGCGGCTGCGTTAGATATGATTTTTGCTCACTGGCACTTTGATTGAAGAAAGTTTTTGTTCATAACAAGCTCTGAATTTATGATAAGGCACTTAGGGTTATGACCACATATTTGATGTTCATGAAATATGAAATAAATCACCTTTATGACCAAGTTTTAAGTTCTAGCACAATTATAATAACATAAATGTGAAGAGTGGCCAGTGGTAGCTGGGGTTTGGGGGCTTTGTATGGAAAAAAGAAGTCATACATCTTGCTGTGAATATGAAAACCGCGATTATTGGGTTGTGACGTCATACATTAAACTCAAGCATTTGACGTCATACTCATAGCATCCAGGCTGTCTAAATATGGTCATAAATCTGGGTCCGCTATACTGCACTTTTTCCGTCACGTTTTAAATGTTCTGTTTCACTAAATGTTGGTAGAGATGATTGTAATACACTAGTATAGGAAATACTAATACAGTACATGACGTCACCAGTACACAATACCAGATGATGTCATCAGTAATTAGGTTGTGGTGACGTCCTGTATTGTATTGGTATTTCTGGGTACAACATCACATGAGAACTGACCAGCCCTATTTAATTGGCACATTGCATGTCATTGACAGTGCCGCCCCCAAACCCCTGCTGGGCTCCTCTTGTTTGCTAGAACAAAATTTAGCAAAAAAATAGTTATATTTTTTAATATTTTATGGACGCCAAATATGGGCATTAATTTGGGTCTGTTATACTGCACTAAACCCTCAGAATATTTTTGATATAATAATTCTAATTCCAAATTTGGCCAGCTCTGCTGGAGGTCCTGGGTTTGATAAATGGATTAGGCACTTTTCTTAGCTACATCCCAGCTGGATGTCGATTGCATGAGATGACATGTGCCTTGTACTTGGTGCTGAAGCAAGTACAAGACCGGACCCATGGGGTAAATGTGTAACCTGGGTGGACTCCTCCTCTCTCTCACCTCATCAATCAAGCCTTGATAGCGGCAAGAACTTGCCTTGGATAGCGGCAAGAACTTGCCTTGGATAGCGGCAAGAACTTGCGGTGGAACTTTTTCTGAACTGGGGAGAAGGGAGGGGGGGAGGGGCCCTTTTAAATTGTGTCAACATATGAGACAGCCAAAAGTGCACTTCAAATATGTCCTGATCATTAAATGGGGAGGGGGGGGGGGGGGCGCCACCCCTGCTGAGAGGGCTGGACTTTCCATATCTATCTATCTATCTATCCTTCTATCTAATACGTTTCATTTTTATTTAGGCCCATATACCCTGAAGAAGAGGCTGATGAGGAAAATATAATCGAGGATGACGCAGAACTGACATTGGACAAGGTTGATGATGATAATATGGCTGTAAGTTATTCCATTTTCGATAAATATATAATATAGATAGACACAGAAGGGTTCCTGTGTCTAGAAAGGCAATACAACTTCAGATTCTGTAATATGAAAATAACTATTTCATTTGCTGCTATGTTGACCTTAGGGGCGCAATATCCGACCCACCTATAACATAAACTCCAGTAGCAAAATCACGTCTGATATGTAGTATTTGTTTCGTGTAATAGATACACAAAGTTAAATAAGTAAATTATTACAGATTAATGAATGTATTAAAGTGTCAGTAAATGGAAATATATGTAACAAATCATATCATGAATGTCTTTCATGGTAAAACCAGGCAGATATGTTAAAATATATTTTATTTTTTACTTATGCTTTCTAGTGTCAGGCTACCATGTGATTTTTATTTCTTTTAAGCTCAAGTGACAGCTGAGTAATAAGATTAATCACGACATTCATTATTAACGAACGGTATAATTGATAAAAAACTACTTTATTTTCACTTGCAGGTGGATGAGGATGATTTTGAAGAAGAAGAAAATATTTTGGGTCTCGACGATTTGAAAAAACTCGGTCAGAAAAATCATGTAAGTGGAAGTCTATGACAATGCTAGATATACATCTAATCCTGTGGGAAATAGATGTTTGCGTGTATTAATATTGTGTGTAGAAATTATCTTGGATTTAGTTTTTTATTCTAATGAACTCATGGAAAGTCGTTTTGATGTTTAGACACATTTTTTATGTAATTAAAAAAAAAAGGTTTACTTTTAAATGATAATCAATAATAAAACAAATTTTGCCATGTTTTATCATAAGTATTATGAAATCTTAAAAATATTCATCTTGTTGAGTTTGGGTTCAATTAAATTTTTTTGAAAACATACCCATCACATCTTTAACATTCATAGCTAAGTTCAATCACAGTGGAATTTTTAAAAGCTATAGCACACTTATTTGTTAATTATTTCATTAAAAATGTTGGGGTTTAGTGCAGTATAGCAGACCCAAATTTATGCCCATATTCGAATCCATGAAATATTAAAAAACATTAGTTTTTGTTCAGTTTAGATCTAGCACACAAGAGGAATACTATTTGCGTAGCAGAGCGGGGTTTGGGGGCAGATTCGAAGCCCCCGATAAAAGTAAAAAATAAACAATTTCTAGCCTTGTAAATGAAAACCTTAGTCGTTTGTTTGTGACGTTATTCATTGAATTCAAACACATGACGTCATAGGCATAGCAACCAGGCTGGCTAAATAAGCTCAAATATTCGGGTATGCTATACTGCACTTTTTCCAAATTTTGAAGTCGTTTCATTTTTGGCTCAGATTTTAAGCTCAGATTTCATTTCGTCTGAGGCAATTTAAGAGTCAATAAGTCGTTATGGTAAATGGGCAATAGAGCAAAAAAAAACACATATTTAATTGAATTCTTATCTGTAGTTAATCTAATTTATCATTTTTGTAGGACGCAGATTCCGGGAAACCAGAAGAAATCATGGAATCAAACACAGACGCAGCGGAATGGAAGATGGAGGTCGAGAGAGTCATGCCACAACTCAAAGTCACCATTCGAACTGATAACAAAGTAAGTGTTAATTTGAATGCGTGCACTCTTAATTACCGTCTGTGGGTCCAGCATTAACAGTCTGTTTTCTTTGATTATTCAGTCCTACAGAGACAAATGAAGGGAGATTTTGTTGCTTACCTGCTCCTATAACAGAATTTCCTGGTGTCACTGTGGTCGGTTCATTCTTTACCTGTTCTGAACAGTTCCCAAAATTTGTTGTTCTGCCAAAAATATTTCATGAAGCAGCGGCGGATAGATACAATGAGAAAACGTCACTAAGTCATTTTGCCACTTGGCAGATCATGTAGGAGCACATTTAATCTTAGATCAACTCCTGTCATTTGTACATAACATTGGACTGCCTTGGATAAAGTGTAATTTTTGATTGCTCATTTCAACTTCCATTTATGACATGTTCAAGTGTGGAAACTTTTTGACCTGACTGCATTTTCTCTGAAACTCAATTTAGCTGACATATTCCATCGAGAGTGCTGCAAACGTTATGATAAATTCTGTCTTAACCAACTTTCCACTATAAGTACATGATTTATATGTATATATATATGTATTCTGAAAGTATGCTTCTGTATAACTCTATTCATATGATGCCAAATAAACTTAATACTAATAACTACTAAATACTAAATTGCTGTATTATGTCGTGTTTTATAAATAGAGCATCGCATTTCTATATCAAAGGTTGGGTTTAGTGCAGTATAGCGGACCCAAATTTATGCCCATATTTAGCGCCCATTAAAAATCAAATTTTATCAAAAATTTCGTGAGTTTGAAGTTCTGGCACAATATAAATAACATTTGGTGTAGATGAGCAGGGGTTTGGGGAAAAAGCAAAAATAAACGCTGTCTGTACCGTGAAGATGAAGCCGCCGTCATAACTACATTTGTTTGTGACGTCATACATATATTTCAGGCATTTTTACATCATAGGCCTAGCAATGAGACTCGTTAAATATGGTCATAAATCTGGGTCCGCTATACTGTAGGTTTCTTTGCCCTTGTTTCTGTCTTTAAATTTCGCTAATTTTCTTCGCAGGATTGGCGTGTTCACGTAGAGCAGATGCACCAACACAAAGAAGGCATCGAGACATCGTTGAAGGACACTCAGTCGTATTTGGACAAACTATACACAGAAATCACTCGCACCCTCGAGAAAATCGGAAGCAGGGAGAAGTACATCAATAACCAGTTGGAACATCATTTGCAGGTGAATTATCTCAGAAGTGAAGTTAAATTGTTGAGGACAATAAAATACCCCACCTATAGGGCAAATGTCTTCAGCTTCAGATTATATATAAATGATTTTGGGTGAGATAAATTGGATTTTAATAAAACAGTAAAAATTGTGAAAATTCGGATTTGTGAATGCAAGTTAAAAGGAACAGTATTGATCGTAAAAGGTATGTGAATTAACTATTTTGACTGATGATGTATATTAATCATTTCATGTGACAGGATTTCCGCGCCCTCCAAGATCAATTAGCGGAAACAAAGGAGAGATATCGACAGGCGAGTGGAGGTGTCCAGGAAAGAACTAAGATTCTCGCTGAGGTTTGTTTAACTATCTTGATGCTGCTTATTACTTTCTTTATTGTTCTTACTATGCAGTTACGTTGATGCATGTTTGTGTCCTGATGTTATTGAAATTACCACCCCCTACTGTATGTACATGATGGCTTTAACTGAGCTAGTTATATTGACTTACTTAACATTTCTATCCATTTTGTGCTGCTGCAAGCTTTGTTATGATAAAATATGACCAAAAAACAATATTTTGGGGACTTTTGAGCCTACAAAGGAAGCTGTGTACCAGTCCTTGCAACACTCAGGTTGGTCTGGCGAGTTCTGTGATCTGATTGGTTGACATCTAGCGTACACAGATTGTGACGTCACTTTGCCATTCACAGACCCGACCTGTCTCTATACTTGAGACGGGAACGAGTCAGGCCATTGTTCGATGTTGTAGTCATACAATCGGGTCATTGTTGATGTCACAAAGGTTGTGGGGACCACCAGTGTCTCCCCCTATTGACCGAAGAGTTCACCATTGGACTACTAGAACTTTGCTCGCTTTATTGATATACAAAGTAAAACTATAAGGTGTTTTCTTTTAGGTTTCAGATGATTTAGAAAAGTGCAAACAGGAGATGGAAGAAAGGGGAACAAGCATGACGGATGGAGGTTAATATAAAATTAATTTCTCAGCAACTTTGTCCGATACAGAAACAAATGGCCCATCATTCCAATGCTCTTTTTGTTGATTCGCTAAAGAATTACCAAAGAACTGGAGGGATCTTTGGTATTAAATAATTATTCAAGGCGATAGTTGCTTGTGGATGGGGCGCTATAGTATAGAAGCATCATCCCAAGTCATACCATGACGAATCAACCGTCGCTCGTTGCTAATTATGAATAAGTAATTATCTGACATAGTTTTGTTGCGTTTCTGATCAGGCCAAAACTAGCAGCCAATCAGAGACCATGACGCACGGTCCTTCATGCATATTTATTTGCAAATGACATTTTTTCGCTTTGAGAGCGCAAAGGCAACCAATCAGAACTGATTGCAAAAATAGTAGGTCAATGAAACTGATTTTGCAAATAATTTTTTCAAATGATATTATCTTTGTATTTCAGCACCTTTGGTGAAGGTCAAGCAAGCAATTCAGAAATTGAGACAAGAGTGTACGCAGATGGACATTCGAATCGGAGTGGTCAATCACATTATGTTACAGGTCAGTAGTTAGTGTGGCTTGTTTAGAGTTTTTATGTATTCTGGGGAGAAAAAGTACCGCAAGAGGTCACTGACACCATAACATCTAACATTTTTCATTTTATCCCTTTCAGGCAAAACTAAAAGAAAAAGCGCAAAGTAACCGTTCCGCACAACAAGAAGATGAAGACGATGATTATGGATTTAAAGGATATTAAATATTCCTTAATATGATATTATTGTTATGTTCATTATAATAGTTATAATGTATTTCTATTGTTTTCTTATCTGTTGTTTATGATCTAGTGGAAATTCATTCCGTCCTATGGCGTCTGTGATATTTATGTACATAGTTCGAAGGTCATAATTCAAGTAGGCCTATTCAAATGTTTAATAAATTTCTGTAACTTAATTTAATCGAAGTGCTTTAATTGTTTATTGAATTTTAATTTTTATGGCTCATTTGGTTTTTGGCTCTATTATTCTTCATAATCCATTGTCTTTCGGCGAGTTATACTCCTCTGGACAGACAGATAATACGTGAGTCATAAGAAATTAGACTATAAATGTTCAGAGTATGATGGGGACACTTCGTAATGGTATACAACCACTCAATAGTGGAATCTGATGGAAGATTTTTAGGGCGGGGGCCTAGCTCAGAGGTAGCGCTCTGGGCTTCCAACCGCTGGGTCCCGGGTTCGATTCCGGTCGAGCCTAAGTTGGATGGCTGTTTCATCCTTCGTCTCATTGCCATTGTCTCTGCCTGTCCTAATTAACCCAACTGGTGCTAAACTACAGGACGTTAAGCCCTAATCACACACACCCTGATGGAAGATTTAGAATGTTTTATATCTGTCAAGGCATAATCCGAAGACTGCAGATGGTCTTTGATGAGATTTTGCCGCTATTTAATTATACTAGCTTATTTAGAAATGATTCGTTATTATAGCAGGTGACGTTTATCAAAATGACGTGACCACCTTAAAATGCTCAGTTCTGATAAAGCATGTGATTGTCATCAAAATAACCACTTTGAAATGCTCAATTCTGATCGATAAAGCATGAAAATGGTGTCATCAAAATAACATGGCCACTTTGAAATGCTCAATTCTGATCGATCAAGCATGAGAAATGGTGTCATCAAAATAAAGGGCCACTTTGGAAGGCTCAGTTCTGTATAGGATGTGATTTTCATCAAAATAACATGGCACAGTGGACCTTTTGTTCCATGATCATGCCTAATAACCATATACTTTGGGGTTCCCTTATGAACAATTAATTAATATCTTTTATTTTGACATATATTGAGAGGTCAGAGTTTGCAACATATAACTCAAATATGCAAATTTTCATGGACCTCTGCAAACTGTTATTTCCCTGAGAAAATGATATTCATGGTATCAGTTATGTCTGAAAAGCTGATCAGTTAAAAGACTATTTTTACACGCATTGTTCATAGAGAATGGATTAAAAAATGATCATTTTGAGAAAATTTTTTTGGACGAAATTCAGGCCTGCTAAATGATAGATGGGGGAAGAGTGACATCCTATATAAGGGGTATATGGGCACTACAGTTTCAGAATATACTTCTTAGTATTCTGTTCATTTTTAGAGCACAGTTCAGTAAGTTTAAGAAGGAATGCTGGAATAATTATCAAACTTGGATCATGCTAACCAGCACTTGATCCCTAATAATTGCATCATTAAAAATCTTATTAAAAAATGTGAAGAATCTGATGTTTTAGATTTTTTTAATCATGATTTTTGTATCAGTTCTCAATCCAAAACATATCCTATAATAAGCAGAACTCATACAGACTTAATATGGTTTTACAAAATATCTTCTGAGCCTTGTGAAGATTGCCAGTGACATCACTGATGTTTGTGTACATTTAAGCTGTGGCCAGATCACTGATCTTCACATCCTTAAAAGTGGCTTAAATAAACTAACTATGGCACATTTGTCTCCCTTGAATAAAATGGATCAACTTTGAATTGAGGACCATAAGTCAAAAGTGCCTGGTTTTATTGTACCAAAATATTTATTAAATCTTAACAGTTCCCCCCTCAAACATCAATGGACTCATTCATGTTAGTCTGATTTCCGGGAAATTGGCATGGTTCATTTTGGTCTTAGGGGTGAAAGCTTGTGAAGGTTTTCAACAAATATCTGTTGGAGGCCCATCATGTAAAATGCCTGGCAAGTCAACAAAAGCTTAATATCTACATTATTTCATTCCTATGAAAACTAATGTGATTTGAATGGTAACTATGGTGCTTTGGCTGTTAACAAAAATCCATCATGAATTTGTGCTTGTGATGCTGCTGGTGTTATGCCAGTGTTGCAGTGGTCACTGCATTGCAGGCATCTGACCATGATTGGCCAGTTGAGTGACACACCCACACTCTGACCTATAAAGGAATGAAACTGGCCACACACACTCACTGTTCTCAACTTGAAACAGTGTAATTACACAAATTGGATTTGCCAATTGCTCTTTATGCTTCTGACAGCTGATTGCATTTGAAACTGTACACTGTAATTAATTTCAAGTAATTACAAATTGGCCAATGTTGAAATGAAATTATTTCTCAAACTGTTTTAAACAGCAGATATGCAGTTCAAAAGTGTTACACTCACTGAACCTGTTAATTATGTATGTTAATGTGAAAAAATAAATTTGGATCTGAATTATTCTATTAGATTTGCCAAACATGTCAAATTTTTCTGAAAGGGTTTTTTGGCTGTAAATTACAGAATACTAAAAGTATTTAGGTATATAAAAAAATTCTATGCAACTTAATAGCAAGAAAGTTTGAAATATATATATATTTATTTTTTCATAGTATGACAAACAAGCAAAGGTCTCTTTTTATAATTACTAATACTCCAGATGGTGCAAGTGGTCGATTTGCAGACAGTTGTGGGTAGCTAGGCAAAAGTAGCGAGGATCTATGGAAAAGTACATTTAATAGCACAATAGGTACAGACAAAGACATAAATTCATATGAACTATACTAATTGATTGTAATATTTTTGACATGATACCTGTTACCAGCAACTAATACCCTATAGTCCATACAAAATAGCTCAATTGATTTTTATTTTTTTTTGCATGTCTAGACTACATTAACCAATTCTGATACAGGTCTCTTTTTTAAAGAGAGCTTTTCTTGCCAACCGTGCTCAATACTTGGGAAAGTTGAAAGACATGATAGGCCACACAAGTTACAATTACAAAGGGGTAAAAATATTGACCTCTGTGTCCGCCCTGGGTACAGGTTGATTGTGACCAGGCAGCTGGCCGTTATGCATGCAGTGAAAAAGTGATGGCAGACACTGTACACCAGCTGGCCAACAACATGCATGCAGTGAAGTATGCTGAGTGGCTCCCAGCAACGGAGTGGAAAATATAGGTCAATGTGACTCAGTGTGAACATGGAGATTGGAACATTATGAACTTATGCATGGGCCTTTACTGGCTTTAAAGTCGATCTATGTAAGTAGCAGGCTATTAGGCCTACTTTATAGGCCAATGTAGTTTGTATGTGATTTTGTGAGCCTAATGACAGTTCAATATCATTGATCTTGTACCTATTTAATTATGTGTATTGATTTTGAACGTATGATCTACCAACATAATTTATTCATGTGGCTCACATGGTCAGAGCTGTCAAACTAACAATTAGATGGGCTTGTCCGCAGTTAACAGTGCAGTTTACCTTGTTCAGAATTAGTTTTCATAGCTTAAATTAATGTATAAACACAACTTCCAGAGTAAACAAAACCCCCGTGGTTCATGGTGGTTGTATTCACTGCAATGGATTTTTCAGTAGTAGGCCTACCCTTTTGAGTTGAAAGAGTGACCTCATTGGTCAAGGGTATTGTTCAGGCCATGTCATGGCGGGGTCAACTAATCTAAATATAACTTTTTGGTCACTGCTGATTGGCTAGTTTGGAGCCCAATCTCAACTTATTTACTGGGCCCCTTTGCTGGAGTGACCGACTCAGACTCCGACTGATTCTAAACTAGGTTTTTTGAGACCATAACGACATAAGCCATGATAAGGTGTCAATTTCGGACAGAATCACGTCACCTTAAGGGGCGTTCACACTATCACGTATAAGACCTACGTGTGACAACGGAATTTTTGTTTTACTCTTGCTCATCCTTGTCCCTTCGTGATTCACCCGCCGAGCGTTTTACGTATACTCACAATAATTGTAGGACAATCCTGGTTGCGCTTGATCACTCACGGAGAGGGCAAATTTTTTTAAACATGTTTAAAACTTTGGCGGACGTTCTACTAGTGATTGTTTATTAATTACGTAACTTGCACAGGGGTCTGTCAGTGAGCGTTCTATGTACGTCCTACATACGTTCTATGTACGTTCTACGTACGTTCTATGCACGTCCGTGGCCATCCTTGGCCATACGTAGCAATGCCATCCTTGAATCTTTCACACGGGCGATCTACGAGCGATCTACGAGTCCCTCACGAATGCCTCACGGATGCATCATGGATGCCTCACGGATGCCTGACTATGGACATTTGGCGAGCGTTTGACGGATGTTTGGCGAGCATTTTACTGTCATTTGGCGAGCGTTTTACGATTGCCTCAAGTACGCTCGTAGAAAGAAGTTATATCTGATTAACAGACCCAAGAGTGAGCACGTTTAGCCAATTTTTGACGTCCGTGATCATACGTAGGTCTTATACGTGATAGTGTAAACGCCCCTTTAGTCATAATTATAGACATATACACTAAGCAAAAAAAGAAAAGTCCGTTTTTTAACATCATGTAAACTGCAGGAATATAAGGATGATCCCTTTGAAACTGGTATCAATATTTATAAAAATGTCCAGAGAGTCAAAACAAATGTTGTTTTGATGAAATCACTCAAGCGGAACATTAGTGTTGGTCAAATTGCCTAATGCACTGAGTAGGTCTATGGAGACAAAACAAATTGATTGATAAACCTGGTAACTTAAAGCCTGTCTGTCTTAGTGTCATTAAGTAAGAAAAACAGCCTTAAATGATCAGAGCATCTCCAGTTGTTGAAGGAAAACCATGCCTAGACTGCCATCTGAGCATCGAGAAGGGCCATAGGTATGCTGCAAGCTGGCATGACCAGTAAGAAAGTTGCTGGGGTCATGGGGTGCTCATCCCGAACAATAAGAAGACTTCGGGAAAGGTTTGGGGCAACTGGGAGGACCGCTGACCGACCTCGCAGTGGTAGACCACAAGTCACCACACCAGGTCAGGACCGATACATCGTCACATCACATCTGAGGGATAGGGGACCTGACAGCCACTTGAACTGCCCACAACACTCCTGGACGGCACAATAACAGGATAAGTGCTCAAACTGTGCGGAATCGCCTGAGGGAGAGGAGTATACGCGCCTACATACCTTTCGTTGGCCAGGTCCTAACACGGCAACACAGGCATTCACGCATGACCTGGGCACGACGTCATCTGCGCTGGACTAATATGCAGTGGAAGAATGTTCTGTTCACAGATGAATCACGGTTCAATCTAACCCAGCCTGATGGACGCTGTCGGGTGTATCGTCGTAGAAATGAGCGGTATGCACAGGCATGTGTACAGCAGAGAGACATGTTTGGAGGTGGAGGATCTGTCATGGTCTGGGGTGGCATTTCTCATGATCATCGCACTGCTCTAGTCATCATCAATGGAGGTCTGAATGCCACAAGATACCGGGATGAAATCTTAAGGCCTCATGTGCTTCCGTTCAGAGATGCACATCCCCGAACCATTCTGCAGCAAGACAACGCCACATGTCACAGTGCCCGGCTCACTCAGACATTTCTTCAGACCAGTGGGGTGGATGTCCTGCCATGGCCAGCTAAAAGTCCAGACATGAACCCCATCGAACATGTCTGGGATGCCCTTGACAGAAGAGTCAGGCGTACAGACCCCCCTCCAAGAAACATCCAAGAACTGGCTGATGCTTTGGTGGAAGAATGGACCAATATGCCCCAGGAAGACCTGAAGCAGTTAATGAAGTCCATGCACAGGAGATGTCAAGCTGTTGTGCATGCCGAAGGTGGTCACACTCAGTACTGACATGTTGTGATTTTCCTCATACAGCCCTTGTTGACTTTAACAGTTTAAGTGTTACTGTGATATCCATGTTTATGACACTTGTTCATGTTGTTACAATGATATTACTGCATACTATTAAGTTTTTCAAAAAAAAAATTTGTAATTTGGACCATAATAAACATGTATATTTTTGCGGACGTTTCTTTTTTTGCTCAGTGTATTATGTGTGTAATAAATAGCTGACTTAATTACCTAGAAATAAGACGAAGATTGCAAGGAATATAATTTTCTTTCTTCATATACATAGCGTCTTGCACTATGTTGAAATTTGTTAATATGGTAGGGCAGAGGTTTTGACCTCTTGCCAGGCGAAGGTTCCAGTGATTCTTGTCGTTTATTCATGTTTCCAGATAAGGAAGTGATGATTCTTGACTAGTTCACCCAGCTTTTATTGCCAGATAGGTCAGGCTGCTCAAATTTGATTGGTTAGCTAAACCAGTTCTAACCATTTTTGATTCAAGTTGAATGGTCATTTGTGGTTTGCTTGGTATTGGGAGGGGAAGTTTATAATGAATTGTGTAGGAACAGGAAAAAATAAGGCAATATATATTGGCACAATTGTCTGAGGGATCATGGGATTAAAGGAGGGTTGAATAAGGGATTAAAACATTAAGGGATTCATGGGTTTGTTTAAACAAGGGATTATGGGTTGAGGGATTAAAATATTAAGGGACTGCAGGATTATGGGATTAAATAAAAAGGGATTAAAATATTAAGGGATTTGTGGGTTTGGTTACATAAGGGATTATGGGATCAATGGATTAAAGGATTAAGGGACAACAGGATTATGGAATTTCATTGACACAAGTGTCTAGGGGATTATGGAGGGCTAAGGGTCGTGGCATAAAGGAATAAGGATTAGAATGTTCAGGATTAAAGCGCGGATCTCACATAGCCATAAAGTGATGGAAAATCTGTGGTTGATACGTTGATGTATTGGTCAAGGATGACGAAAAAAGGGGCGTGGCTAGGTGATGACGTATGGCTACATATGCGTAGGTGTATGCGATGTACAATTCATGAATACATTGACTGTACACCGACAAAGTGATGGAGGTACAACGTGTGCGACGTACGATTCGCCGACTATGACATACGATACGTATGGTCCATGTTAAGCGATGTATAATCTGCTGTGCAATACAAGTGTCAACCACAGAAGTGATAATTAGACCGAAGGAAAGAAGCAAAATCAAAAGAAATCGTAAAAAATTGTGGCCACAACCATGTACAATACGTGGTAGTCGCCGTTTGATCATCGCAATTGTAGACTTCCATCGTCTTCCTTAGATATTGAATTTTCCATACTTCGCTTATGTAGAAACTGACGGAAGCCACGTATAACTGTTGGAAGCCAATGTAAGACTCATGTAAGCCTTGCCGTATGCCAAGTACAATCCGCCGACTGCGGTGTATGATGCAAGTCTTAATTGCGTAATAATCTCTTCGGCCCATTCAGGCTCGATTACATGGAATTTTCATGCTGTTTAAAAATTCCGTAGCTACAGCCGGAATTTGACGTAACAGCCACGTCAGCGAGGGAAGGTGAAGTTAGTTAGTTAGTTAGTGTTATTGTTTAACGCCTCATCAGCACCTGAGTGGGCTATGTAGAGGCTCTCTAGGGTAAGATTGATGATCTATAGTTGGTAGTAGAAACCAGAAGCATGTAAAAAATCAATAATTGTCTGCATTGGATAGCTGGAGCAGCTTGTGCAATGCGCACCGTCCTGTTTTAGCCACTGGGGATAGAGGACTTCACCCCAAGTGTTTCCACCCTCGCCGCGTGGAGGCCCAGGACCTTCGAGGGCTTATGACCATAACTAAAATGGCCATTATGCACACAAGATGACAATATAAACCAACATAAGCTCACATAAACCTCATGTAATTCCACTAAAGCCCACGGAATGCTTTACGTGGCCATACGGCTCTTTATGTCGACGTTTCTGGCTATGTGAGATTCCCGCTTAAAGGATTAAGTGGTTTATTGGGTCCCTTGGGGCTAGGGTTAAGGTTAGGATATCCCTAGGGCTAGAGATTAGGATTAGTAACTTAGGGTATTTAATTATGTTGACATCGAGGATTATTATAACAATAAGGTCTAAGGGATTAAGGATGGGATTAAAGGATTAAGTATGGATCAAGGACATTCAGTTAGAATTAAGGGATAAATATGTTTACACTACAGATTAAGTTTATATGCAATGTCTTAAATTTTGTTTACAAAAGGGATTAAGGTTGTTTAAATGCGGGGTTAAGGGTATTAAGTTTGTTCACACAGGGGATTCAGTTTGTTACACAGGGGATTAAGTTTTTTACATATGAGGATTAAAGGGATTAAGTTTGTTTACATTGTTTACTCTAGGGATTAAGGGGACTAAGTTTTGTTTAAATAAGGGATTAGGGGATTAAGTTTGTTACATGATGACTAGCAATACTTGTTCTTGTGTAAAATATCTTGTGTTGGTGAAAATGACGCAATTAAGCACGAACGTGTTCTGCAATTCTCATCAGAGTTTTCTCCAGTTTGTCCCCACCACCATCATGAGTGTCTCAACACTAAATATGAACACTACAGCAAAGTTACTGCTTCCACAGAAAAGCCTCACACTTATCCTGTCTTTCAAACTCCTGCATTAACGAAAGTAACAACATGGAGGGCACATGGTAGAGTACATATTCCATAAATAATTTTCAGTAAAATTGGACTTTTTCTTGCAGGTCCCAAAATGCAAAACTCTGTCCTGTGTCACCTGACTTTGAGCTTTGACAGTGATGTCTGATTACATCCATCATAAATTATGGAAAAAAGCATTGGAAGAAAATTGTGAATCAATAGTTTTCTACCTTGATGTGGACATCTTACTTGAGCCGTGTTTAGCCAAAAAGATATTCGTTGGAATACAAATTGAAGAAATACGGGTGAGAAAACCATAATATCACAGATTAAATCAAAAGAGGAGAAACAGTAAGAGGGGAAACGTGACTGTAAAAAAAAATTGTGACACTCTAAAGTTGGTGTTTGTCTATGCCTTAATGCTCCTGAAGCTTAGTCAGCTTATTTGACAAGCTGCCTGAGGCAGAGTTAAAGATGAGATGATACGGCTTCTTGGAGGCCAACACCATATTACACATTTGCCCCATGTCTTTTATTTGCCTTAGCATAGACACCAAGTACAAGGCATGCACCTCCAATTTAATGTCTCATGCACTACCCGGGGGTGGGGAGGACTCTTCAGAACTGAATGTCGATCAAATGAGACCTTAAATTGGTGGTGCCTTTTACAGTGTCTATGACTCTATGCTGAGGCATGTAATAGGGTGTGGAATCGATGCTTTAAATCTCATTATTACATTTGTCCAGGGGCGTCGATTTCTCTTGACGGTTGGGGGGATGAGGTCTACTTTGTCTGTCCCGCTGTGACTTTCCCTTACTTGTAAAGGTAGTAGCTGTTAATGTGTGGCTACTGGCCAAGAGTTAAATTAATGGTGGATCACTTGTGCCAAACTTATAAACTTGATATCAAGTGTAAAGCTGTTTAACAAAGCACAAAAGTTCCAAAACAAGTGTGAAAAAGGGTAATTTTCATGTGAATTTCAGAGGGGGGGGGATGATTTCATTGATCATCCCCCCCTTCTCAGCAAGTGGGGGGTATATATCCCCCCCCCCCCCCCTGAATCGACGCCCCTACATGATCTGCCTCAGCCAGCTGGTCAAAAAATCTGACTAAGCTTCAGACCAGTTATATATATATATATATATATATATATTGAGACAATATTGTAACAATATTATAGTGTACTGCTCCACTGTACCTTTTTGCATTCTTATTTTGATCAATTTTGTAGGCCCAGAGGACTCCAACTGACAAAGCAAGACAGTTTTTAGATAAACTGATAAGAATTGACAAAAATTACTATGTCCCTTTCCTGGAGATTCTGCAAGAGGTACGCCAAGACATTGCTGATCAATTGGTTGAAAGTCTAGGTAAGCAGAATGGTTGGGCTTCTACAGCAGGTTTCAGGGCCATGGAAATTAAATCCAGAGGACGACATGTGAAAAGAGAACTCTCCTAACCAATGGGGGCATTTATTTGGCATATAACAATAACTTATTCCTTTTGGAGTTTTGTTTCCATGTCTATGTAGTCTGCTGTAATACCTTTCATTGTTATCAATGATTTCACATTCTGAAGTTTAATTTTTGAGTCTATGAGTTTTGCTGTAAACAAAAACTAACCAAATACAGTGTGGTGGGGACCAAGCTCTGTGGTAGAGTTATTGGCTTCCAAACACTGGGTCCCTGGTTCGATTCCCAGTCGACCCTCTGATCCCTGCCTGTCCTAATTAGCCCATACAGTACAGAAATACAGGATGTAAGCCTATTCAGTAAAGTATAGGTACTCAGGCTCCAATGGATACGTTGGACACCGGCAGTGATAACAATCGTAGAGTAGGTATGTCTCAAAAACGTTATATCCACCAATAGCAACAATCTTTTTATAAAATGGAATTTTTGGATATCTCCCTGCTAAGAGCCTGTACATATCGTTAGTTACTAGCCTATGCCTGCCTATCCCATACCAAGCAAAAATTACCCTAAAATTTAACACCTCATTAAATAAAATATCTACGTTATGTATTAATTGATTAATTAATTGGGGGCATTTTTGGTGTGACAAACAAAAATAATCATCTTCATGTAAATACCTTTTTACCAGGTTACAGTGAATCACCTCTACAGAGCGGCAAAATATGCAGCTGCGATCGCACACACAAAATAATAACAAGTCCTAAATTATCTTCATGAATATATTTTCTTGTTTCCTCATGAATGATAGATAATATGGATCTAAATATAGCACATGCACACTTTTCACACCTTCGGGTCCTTTTTGATCCGGCCTTTGCAATACAAGCATTCGATTTTTTCACCGATGATGCAGAAATTTAACAGACACCGCTCTTGATCTTTTCATCCACAAATGGGGCAAACGATTCATGTTTAATAAGAAGGTGGAGCATTGTCACCTTGAGGGTTCAGGTAAATTTTTCTGTTCTTTTCTGTCAAATTAACTGGCCCATCCTCCTGAATTTCATGCAATAATTTCCAGATTAGTTGGAGATTGAAATAGTCCATCTGGAATGCCTTTATACTTCTCTGCTTCAATTTGATCACCTTGCTGGATCAAAACTGGAACTAACTTTCTCATAATCTAATACCACAATATTATATGAATGATATAGAAAACACTGAAGGAGGATTCTGTGCAAATATTATATTTTCTGTGGCTTCAGAGGTGTAGCAACTAAGGAATTGTTTTATTTGTAGCAAGCTGAGAGAAATCTGACTTCTGTGATATGTGTCACTCACGACAAGCCATGTCACATGCACACTCTCAATAATTCAGATACTGATATTGTCTGACATTTGTCATTGTGATATTTTTGACCTTATAATTGCTTATACACCTGACTAAATGTGGCAAAACTTTAAAAGACCTCTTCAGCACAGGGCTGTCCTGAAAAAGAAGATGCATGCACGTTTTTATACTGCCCCCTGTAAACTACCACTGTAACAATGCATATAAACAGTCATTTCTGATGGAGAAAAAAGATAGTTTATCAGACATTTCAAATGTTTTTTAAGGAATGGGTGGGTACAGTAAGGCTTCATGTCCTGTATTTCTGCACCTGATGGGCTAATTAAGACAGGCAGGGACTATGGCAATGAGATGAAGGATGAAACAGCCATCCATTGGAGGCTCGACGGGGAATTGAACCTGGCACCAAGTAGTTGGGAGCCCAGTGCACTACCACTGAGCTAGGCCCCCATCCCCTCTGGATTATGGTAAAGTAACCCACTATAATACTGAGGTGATTGTAAAAATTTGTATACAGGGCTGAAATCTCAAATTCGGGACAAATGCACTGATGCAGTTGATTGGTCATCTCCAGCCTCTACGTCACAATACAAGCAATGGGAAGTAGCCTACAACGACCTGAAAGAAGAAAATGTACGTCTGGAAAACAGACTAAGGGACAGTGAACAGAGAATCAATGATCTAAGTGCAAGATGCAATGAATGTCATCGCAACTATGACATCTTACAAATAAGGTGTACTAATTTAGAGAATGCCCTGGAACGACAGCAAATGCAAGTTGCAACAGTAAAGTTAGCAGTTGGCGCCACATTTGAGGCAACAGGATTGTCTTCAAAACTGTCTTATTTAGCCATATTGATCACTAAAATCCTTGCAAAGCTAATTTTGAAGAAAAATATAGCTGTTACGCTTAGAGCCTTGTGCCCAGGAGATCACCTTGTATTTCACCGAACACTTGGCCACCCGCATTGTCACGCCGTTGTCATTAGTGTTATGATTGAATCAAGTACAATTTCAGTCATTCGATACTCAAAAAATCAAGGCTTGATACGTGACACACTCAAATACAGCATTGGTGATCCATTGTATCGCATCCTTTATTCAGAGCCAAGAGTTCCCCCTAATATTATAGTCCAAAGGGCTGAGGAAGCCCTGCAAAATTATGACAAACCTAACAGTTCAATAAGAGATTGTGAAGAATTTGTGTACAGAATAACCGAAAGTTAGTTTGACACCACATGTTTTTTTTTATGTACTCATGGAACTGATTAAGGACACTTTCTTGAATATCTTTGTTCATAGTTTTTTTTAAATAAAACAAAAATATGGATGCGAGTCGGCAGAGTACATCGGAATGAGGAACAAATACAAGTATCAGGCAGCGAATTTAATCATTCACGTCCTCAACCATTATAACAGTTGGTGTAATTGATATAAGGCCCTCGAAGGTCCTGGGCCTCCACACGGCGAGGGTGGAAACACTTGGGGTGAAGTCCTCTGTCCCCAGTGGCTAAAACAGGACAGTGCGCATTGCACAAGCTGCTCCAGCTATCCAACGCAGACAATTATTGATTTTTTAAATGCTTCTGGTTTCTACTACCAACTATAGATAATCAATCTTACCCTAGAGAGCCTCTACATAGCCCACTCAGGTGCTGATGAGGCGTTAAACAATAACACTAACTAACTAAGGTGTAATTGATATGTAAACTTTTCTTCTTCTGTGAAAACACTCTTACGTAATTATGTTCTATTATAGCTGTTCTATCCCATATGACTGATAAGGGAGTTATGACAAATTGAAAGGTGTATATTAATGTTAGTTTTCTATCACTAGAGGTCAGGTGGTGTCACTGTAGCTATCACTAGAGGTCAGGTGGTGTTTTTCACTGTAGCTATCACTAGAGGTCACTGTAGCTAAGCCTTGTCCAGAGTGAAAAGCTTCATACAATTATCCCTTGCTGACTTAATTTGACAAGACAGAAAGTTTACATATCAATTCCACTAACTGTAACAAATCATAGGCCTTCGAAAGTTTTTCCATGCTGCAAATCTACTGGGCTATTTCCTATGATATGTCATTATACTGTGCAATAGAATCTAAAATATTTTTAACATTGTTAATTATGGGCCTTTTAAATAGAATTTAAGACATCTATCAGTCTTTCATCCATTCATTCATTTGGATAGTAGACAATAAAGCTATTTTTGAAAATTAATAGAAGCAGTAGCATATTTATACATTACTTTTTGTTTACTTGTACATATGTATATGTATACGAAAAGGCAATCAAAACAGAATTATGTATTCTCTTGCGATGATTGCGTTCCCGTATGGCAATCACGTTCCTTGGTGATGATCACGTTCCCTCGCCAAGCTATATGTTCCCTTGTAATATTTCACATTGATTTCCCTCTCAATATTTTGTTCTCTCATGATCGTTTTGCCTGTATTGCAAGGGAACACTTTCGTCATGAGGGAACACATTTTTCACGTTGGGATCACGATTGAAAGCGATAAGATCGCGAGGAAGCACAAAAATATTGCGAGGGAATGCGGTTAATGCAATCTAATGCAAAAATTAAATATTATATACTGACATGTCAGCTTGAGGGCTGCTTAAAATAATTTGAAATGTTCGATGTCTTGGCGATTTTCAATGTCACCAATTTTGCCCACCATCGTTGTCGCAGTTTAATTTATTGAATGAAAATCAAGTCCTCTCAAGATAAGATTATAGGTTGCAATGTTTTGCCTGTACTTGTTTAATGATAATAATAATAATAAATACTTATTCAAGATGTCTAATTGGCTGAGAGAGCATAAGATTATTTTGCTTTATAATACCGGTGATGGACATAATTGTAACTTGTGTAATTGAGATTGTGGGAACTCATACTTTTAACTACAACACTATCTGTGGTTTTTCCCAAGTTAAGAACATTTTATTCTTCTCAAAGGTTGATGGGTACATCACTAAAGCAATATCCCTGATAGCTTTGTTTTATTGTTAAATGTCATTGTACACTCGTTGACACTGAAATTTGCTGTTTCGTTGGAATTCACCAATTTGAATAAATTTATACGTCTTACATGCCTGTCACAGGGTTAGAACATCACCACAGATGCAAAAGTTTGTTTGGTAATAAATAATAACAATTCAAAATGTTTATTATGTTTTTGGGTGTAGCGAAATTCAGTGTAATGTCAAAACTCGGTGTCTTCCAGCTGAAGTTTTATGTCCTGTTATGTCCTGTATAAATGTTGTAAACTCAAATGATTGTAAATGTAGTAATAACTGTATGAAATTAGATGATTTTATCAAATGAGTTGTGCAATGATGATCCCGTTCGTGATGTAAATGGGCTGCATTCTACTTCAAAGACCTGAAAAAAGTACACATTTTAATTCTGATAAGGTTAGGCAAAAATTGATCTAAATTTCGCAGAAAAACCTACAAACAATTTGAAATTGGGAAGCCTGAATATAATAGGTCATTGCAGTAAAACAGAACAATTACAGGTGTTTGTCAATGATCATGAATTAGATGTTTTAAGTGGCAATGAAACTTGGTTGGATGAATATATCAATATATACGATAATGAAATTGAAATTCCTGGTTACACTATAGGAAGAAGAGGCAGACATAGAAATGGAGGAGGTGTTTGTTTTTATACAGGAGATTCAATTGCCTTTTATGTATCGGAACAATATACAGACCTCCAAAATCAAGTGTCAAGTATTATGACAATATGTTAAATGAAATTCAAAGAGTGTGAGATATGTCTGATCATGTTATTGTAATGGGTGATTTAATTATAGCTATGCTGTTGAAACATTGAGCAGAAATCCTGTGTTTAGTATAGAAATGCTATTTGATATGAAACAGCTGATTCAAGAGCCCAACCAGAAACACAAATATTAACAGATCTGTTATAGGGAAATCATTTGATACTAAAATTTTCTTGAATGACTCGAGCAGTCCTGCAATAGTATTTAGACTTTATATTGCCTAGCAGAAAAGTGGTTACACTGGTAAACAATTGTTTTCTGTCGTCCAAAGTGAATCTGTAATGTCATATTGGTTGTTCTTGTTATTAGGTTCAAGCGGTTAAAAATCATTGAATATCATCAACCAACTTTGACTGTTTATAAAACCCAATAATCAACATTTTAGGATAATGCCCTGTCTAGGCCCAGACCCTCAGGCTGTGTCATAGATGAGGGTCTAGTCGATATAAAAGCACGGAGAGATAGGCAACGAAAATAGGCCATTCACTATGCACGTTAATTTTAACTAAGCGGCGAACAAAGTAGTACTTAAAATTTGCCCGGTACGACCTTGTCTTATTTGGTACAGAGACTTGTGATCGAGGGTCTTGCGCCAAGACTGGACAATGCCTCTGTTAGTCAAAACTCTGGACTGGTTTAGCAAATTGAATAGCTTTTTCACCATTTGTTTTACTGTTTTCAAACAAAACAGCATGATCTACGTCACATGAGTGCTTTATTTAGTTATTTTCATTGCTTGCCCAACTTACTGTGTGACCACCATTATGCTAGGCACTCTAATGATGATATTAAATTAGCGTTTATCAGCATTAGTGAGAAACATGCACCTGTCAAAACTATGAGAGGTAAAGAAAAGTACTATCCATGGGTGAATGCAGATATCCTGAAACTAATGTATGAGAGAAATCATACAAAGAAATGTGCTGTGAAATCAAAGAGTGACTAGTTATAGGATAGATATAAAAACTTAAGAAATCAAATAAAACTGAAAATTAGAACTACTAAAAAGGAGTGTTATGAACAGAAATTAGTGGAATGTGGAAATAATTATGGAAATGTTTAAATAAGATCACTGGAAACAAAATAAATAATCCCCCTCATACAGATTTAGAATGCAGCCCATGAGTGAACCGTACAGTGTTTCTGCTATAGCTTGGTGATTGTATATTTTATTGTTTGTGTATTTTATTGTTTATGTATTTTACTGTTTGTGTATTTTTTTGTCAATGGTTTAATTTTTATCAATATCTATGTAAAGGGCCCAGATGCAGAACAGCTTTAACTGATCTGGCTACCTTTTAAAAATATATTTGAATTTTGTTTAAATATATTATACAATAAAGCTTTTCCCGTATATATATCAGCGTCTGATGACTTATTTTTATTGCAATGCTGGTTTTGTTTTGTAAAATAAAGATTGGCAGAATCAGAAACATGCACAACTGACTGGCTGACTGACTGACTGCATGACTGACTGCCTTGCTGACTGGCTGACTGACTGACGGACTGCCCGAGGGACTGCCTGACTGGCTGGCTGAGGGACTGCCTGACTGACTGGATGACTGACTGGGTGACTGACTGACAGACTGTCTGAGGGACTGCCTGACTGACTGGCTGAGGGACTGTCGTGCTGACTGGCTGACTGACTGGATGACTGACTTGCTGACTGACTGACTTGGTAACTGACGTGCTGACTGACTGACTGACTTGCTGACTGACTGACTGACTGCCTGACAGGCTGACTGACTGACTGACTGACTGGCTGACTGACTGACTGACTACCTGACTGACTGCCAGACTGGCTGACTTACTTCCTGACTGACTGGCTGACTGACTGACTGATTGACAGGCAATTTTATTTCAGCCAATAGTCACACATGCACTGAAAAGTACACATTTATTGAAAGGAGGTGCTGAGGACGCACTCACTAAGTCTGGTTTTGACGTGACCGTGAGAGCCCCCTTCACATGTAATTGAAATAATACAGGAGTTCATGCTCATTTCGAAAGTAATAGGATTACATGAAAACAGTTCCCCAGGTCCCACAAGGGGAATTGCACTCATGGGCCTACATCTCTGGCAATGTTCTAACCAAACACATCCCCCAGAAGGCACACACATAATGGTGGACAGTATGAAAAAAAAGAAGGGAAAACAGAAAAATAAAACAAGCAAAAACTGAGGGATCCTTTGTATACCACCATTTAAAGCTTCATTTAACGTTTATTCACAGATTTGTTGCTCATCCTAGAAAACGTGTAATATCACTGTAACTTTTCTTGTAGTCTTTCTATGATCTTAATAATATTACCACATTTGCATGGCGATAAGAAAAATATGTAGTGCTTGGTATGATAAACTTTAGACATCATAAATGCTTAACTTAAGTACCATCAGAGGATTGTAATCTAAACATGTTTGCCCGCAAAGAGTAGGCTAGAGCATAGAAATCTATGGATTTGTAGCTCACAAAGAGTACAGAGCATGGCAATATTCATATGGTTAGGTAGCTCACAAAGAGGACAGGATTGTAATCTATGTTTAGCTCACAAAGACTGCAGATGTTGATAATTTATGATTATTTAGCTCACAAAGAGTACAGGGAGTAGAAGAAGAAGAAGAAGAATCCAACTAATTTGATTTCTGAAGACCAAATATGCCACATGCACCATGAGCAATCTTGCATGAAAATGTTAATTAAATCAATGTGACCCATCACCTGGTATCCCTGTGCCTGCAACCATTTCTTGATATAACTTACTCAACGATTTTTGCTGATTTTATTTATATATTTATATTAATACTACTTTCAGGTGGGCTGCTTAGATAAAAAGGAAAAAAAACATATGCACTTATAATATGATATTGTTGTGAAGTCAAATGTTTTCTGTGCATTGTTATGCATAGTGCAGTGTTTATCAATTGCAAACCATACTAGTGTTAGCCTATCGAAAAACATTTGGATAAACAATGGTTTCAAAGAAGAAATTTATCTTTGCAACTGGTGCTCCTTCTTCTGACCATGCGTCAGCAGGTAGGTATGTAGTGTTATCCTCAATCTATAAGTATTCTATAGCAGTACTTTTCGATATACAGTTATCCCCAAAAGTTTACATACTCAAAGTAGTTTGCCAATGAATTCAGCAAAATAATGTTTCTAAAAGAATGCTTATTGCAGAATAAATATTGGTCATATTGATTAAAACGGTGTGATATAGCCAATTTCATCTGCAGTTTAATTTACTCAGTGGGGTGATAAATGTATCAAAAGTTTTACATACTCTCCAGGTAGCATTCCAAATCGTATCGACGTCGGCGTGATGTTGGCGACGTCAAAAAGATATGGAAATGATGCTGGCCCAATTTGGAATGTTATCTGGGTCCATCTCTCATTGGAATTGCATTGACATTTGTGTGACCCCTAGGTGAATGTAGATACGGTCAAGCTGTTCCTATCATCAGACATACTACATAACATGAAATATGCTGTAGAAGCCTGCCTGAAATGATACGAAAGATTTGGATGATGCCATAAGCATTGTTATAGAGACAATATTTAGTTGAAAGTAATGGCGAAATACTGAGGAGTATGTAAACGTTTTGGCCCAAATGCAAAGATACCTTTAGTAACTAACAATGAAAGCTGCTTGGTTAACCTCAGGTTGTGGTTCTTTGAGATAATTGTTTAATTATAACCTCAATGTCAAGAGTAAAGACAAATCTGTCTTGAATGTTATAAGAAGATAGATTTACAGCTGTTAAAAAAGGAATTCATTAAACGGTTAAGGGGTTTATCATACATGATCTGAATTTAAATTCTCAAGTAGATGGGAGTTTCCTGGGAGAATTATATTCAGTTCCTCAGGATATTGTTCATTTAGGAAAGCAGCTGATGCATTCTATGTACAGCAAATGAAATGAATGCTTGAAATCAAGGACATTGATAACTGTTTATTACTAATTTTCCATGAGGAATCCACAGTAAGCTCTTCATCAAGCTGTGATATTCCTTGATCCTTTGAAATGTCTCCCTCATAAGATATATACACTCCATTTCATGTGGCATACTTGCACCACAACTAATTCTAACTATGTTATACATACAGGATGCGGCATAAAAACTTGCGCCAGCAGCTACTGCTACCTCTTCTGTTATTATCTCAAGTGATAATCATCACATGCAGCTGCAGTCATACACACAAAAGTAATTATAGTCCTACATTATCTTTATTAATATATTTTATTGTTTCCTCACAAATTATTGATAATATGGATCTAAATATAGCACATGCACACTTATCACACCTTCAGGTCATTTTCACCTGGGCCTTTGCTATACAAGCACTAGATTATGTCACTGATCATACAGATGTGTTACAGTCACCTTTGCTGACCTTTTTCACCAAAAACAGGACAAATAGATTCATTTTTCAAAAGAAGGTAGACCATTGACACCTTTGAGGTGGAAAGTGCCATTTTGGATTCTGATCAGTTTTTCTGTATTTTCTGTCTTATTAACTGGCCCATCTTCCTGAAAATCATGTGATTTTTTCCAGATTAGTTGTAGATTCAACAAGTCCCTTTGGAATACCATTATATATCTCTGTTTTAACTTTATGACCTTGCTGGGTCAAAACTGAAACCAACCTTCTTATCATCTAATACCATAATATACATATGCATGTATAGAAAACACTGAAGGATGATTCTCTGCAAATATTATATTTACGGTGGCTTCAGAGGTGTATTAACTAGGAAATCTCTAATTTGTAACTTTTCTTCAACTAGAGACACTATGCAAGCAGACAGAAGTCTGACTTCTGTGACATGTGTCTCTCAGAACATGCCCTGCAGCATGCACCCTCTCAATAATTCAGACACTGATATTGTCTGATATTACAAGATCAAAACTATCACAATGACCAATTGCTTATACCCCTGACTAAATGTGGCAAAACTTTAAAATACCTCATAAGCATTTGAGTAACCTAGAGCTATCCCCAAAGAAGAGAAGCCCAGTGCAAGTTTTTAGGCCGCACCCTGTACATGCCAGGATAAATTTGGCTTTAGCCCTAATGACTTAGGAAGTCGTGTTTTAAACAAACTCCACCTTGATGTCAGACATTACAAACAGTGTCGAGCAATAGAAACAAATGACGGAGTTCTGGGGTAAAATTAAACCCATGCTAGTCTCGTCAGAAAAAAAAGTCTAAGATTAGAACTTGGACGATAACAAAGGATTGGTCAAAATAAGAATGGCAGGCAGCATGAGAGAAAGATTGGAGGCAAGAAGGCTCCGTGAGGGAGACGTTTCAGCTTCTGTTTCATGGACAACATTCTTCGTATGACAAAACTTTGCATATTGCTGGAATTGAGGAGCGCGCGAGTCAGCGTTTTAAAGAATTGGCATTTAATCTAGAAGAGAGCCTAACCAAGATCAGCTGGGAGGGCATTACCCTCAGACCAATTAGTATCAAAGGTCCTTGGAAGTTCATCAGGGAAGGAAATGGTTCATATAAAGGAATAGAAGTATCTCTTGATGCAGACGCTATCATTGCCATGACAAAAAAATAGAAAAAGTTTTGATGATGAAATAACCCTTAAAACAGTTCGCACCCTGCAGGGAGAAATGTTACAAAACTATGAGGTTTTCAGTACTGGAACTATGGAAAGAAAAATTTTAAGTTTACTCCACATCAGGCTCAGTTTGCACATGAGTGGGTCATGATCGACAACCTCCCAATTATTTATAGATTGGTAATTGTCATTGCCAAAGCATTTATTGAAGTAAGTTGTTCTTTTGAAACCTCATTCAAATTTTTTCAGTTATTACTGTTAATAAAATATATTTAACTTGTAGAAATTCAAATTTGGGATGTTTGTAGAACCAAAACTGCATCCTGAAGTTCAGTGAATTAGTTTGAAATCTCTAACTCCTTACCCCCTCCCCCGGCCCCCCCCCCCCCTAAAACAAATACAGAATTTGTTGTCGGTTAAGCTAGTCAAGATGACCAGATCTCAAGAAATTGGCTTCAATACCAAAAGCCAGACACAATACTGAAAGGATAAGGCTTGGGAGTCCACACCATGTTACACATTTACCAAATGGGTGGGGTCTTTGAATAGCCTCAGCATAGTATCTCATGCGCTCAACATCCAGCTGGAATGTGGCTCATGAAGAATATTTTCTTGATCCGTGACAAAATTCAGGATCTATATTCGAAATAGAATTACACATATAAATGTTTGGGATTCTGCACAAGTGAATGACGTTTCAATCTACGATGAGTGTTCTTATATTTGTATTTACAGACGTATGACTGTTACAGGGGTGTCAAGCGCATGAAAATGCCCATCACCTACATGATCAAGACAGGTTTAATGTACTTACGTCAAGTTAACACCGTAGACACCATTTTATTTTCCTTATTCACCTTAAGCCCATCAAGAACAGTCACATGACTGTGTGGGCCATCCGAAGGTGTCATCCTAAATGAACAGCGAATGAAGATTTGCACCAACATGGAGAGGAAACAAGATTATGGGCCTGCAAGATTTTCATGCTTATCAAATATTTGGCAGAACAAAGGATGACAATTGAGGACTACTGGAGGCAGAGGGGTGCCATACAAGCTTTGGAAAGGTTTAGTATATCTGTGATGTTTGAAACTGTGCCTGGGATCACATAAAGAAATATGCAATTCGTAAGTTTTGGTAAGAAAATTCAATGAATAAGAAGATGTCTGGAAAGTGGATGGTAAATCACTTATTTCGTTCAAACTATCAGAATATGTAGTTTAGTTGTTTCAAACTTCTGTGCTGAAATATGTTAGCTCAGGCCTCAGGGGCAAGCAGTTTTCAAGGTTTTACAAGTTAACATTACGGACCATCATACTGTATTATTCCTGGAAAAGATAAGCCTATTCTGTGAAGTGTTAAATTTCCTCCACAAGTTTATAATTATTGTTATCCGATTTACTATTCAAATCCTCCCATTGATTAAAATGACAATTTGTAATGTTATGTCAGTGAAATTTCATAAACCCTGTTTCCAGGCAACCATTCGGAGTAGGGATCTAAAATTCTATGAGAGAGATGTAATTTTTAATATATACATTAATTACAAATTATTAAGGGATTTCAGATAGGTTACTTTCCACTCCATAGTTGATTGTTGCCTGACATTGACAGTTTCCCAAAATTTCCGCTAGAGGGCATCTTTAAACTCAAGGTGACTGAAATGCCATCTGGAGTGTTTTAGTGCAATAAGTTGTCCTGTTTGTCTGAAATGTGATCATGGGGCAATAGGCATAGACATGGATTTGAGTACACATAAAAAGGGAAAGTATTGTTAATAAATGTGTGTGACTGCAGATATATATGTATGAGTTTGTAAATTGTAAATATCTACTATTGTATGTCATTTCAATTGTATGTCACTTCATATTGTTTACCATGTTGATTACAGTCATAGTATATCATGTATATATATATATATATATATATATCTTATGCTTAGTTTAGTATTATTGTACTAAAATTATTGGTGCTTTTTAAACAGTATTATTACCGATTTGTTTAGTTTCAGGTGCTTTAGAATTTCTTAGACAGACTATGTAGTGTTGATTAGTATTAGTCATAATATAGCTCTACTTATTTAATTATTTTAACTGTTAATCCTTGTGTTTGAATTATCTTCTTTTTTTGCCATTTATTATTTTTGTCAAGCTGACACATGTATCAATTTGATATTTTGCTCTCAATATAAATCTGTATATCAACAAGAACCAGGGCAGTAGCCTCAGCCCCATCTCCTAGGACTTGGCCAGGAGGGATATCTTTGTGGCCGATCGGTTAGAGATGCAAGGTAAAGCTGCTCATGAAAATATATGCACACATGACCATGCAGTGGTTTAATACTTTTGAAGACAAACATACCTAAATATAACCAAATGGTTTGCCAATGAAATCTTGCAAATTATTCATACTATAAATATTAACTGGGTGCTCCCCTTGCCAGCGAGAGATGACTGTCATATAAGGGGCCCCAATTAATTACATTTTTCCATATGTTATTGATTAAGTTGTTCTGAGTTCTGTAAACACAGATTTTTATAGTAAATTTTGATGATTATCTTTTAAGCTTCCTATGAACGGTGTCATTTAAATGATGGTTGACAAAAAAGCAAACCAAAAACAGCAACCAGCATAACCAACCAGTCTGAAACATGTATGACATCAATTTAGAAACAATGCACCAGTTAAATGTGGCCGAAAGGTGGCAGCACTGTGTGGTGCATCAGCACTGGCCTTTAAATCTGGGAAGGAAATGTGTTTTCCTATACACAGTAAGCAATTTTCGTAAATTGGTGCAGATGTTAAACTGTTTACTGGATTAGGTTACACAATTTGAGAAAAGAATTCCACCAGGTACTATTTTAAGTGACTGAACAAGCATTGTAACGTCGTTTTAAACCACTGCAACAATCTTTTACCCACAGCCAACAGACCGGTGCCAAACACTGGACAAGCGCCATCTTTCTGTTCAAAATTGGGCTCCAACGACCACTGCAAGCTGCCTTTGTTAAAATTTCAACCAGTCGGGGCAAACCGCCTACACTGCGGGTCCTCCACCACACCATGTCGGACAAAAACGCAAGACTAGTACCAGGCTCAATGATAGGAGCCAAGCTGCTAACCGGGAATAGATAGATTGATAGATAGATATGGAAAGTGCAGCCCTCTAAGGCAAGTTCTTGCCACTAGTAAGGGTTGATTGATGAGGCGAAAGAGACAATGAATACAAGAGACAATTTAACATGTCATCCTAATGATATCCAGCCGGGATGTAGCTCCTGAAGAGTGCTCGGGGCTGGGGATCAAACCAGGGACTTTCAGCATGGAAAGCCAAATTTAGCAAATCAAAGGAGAACTAAAATGCCTCCCGTTTCCCAAAGGGAATAATGCAAAAGAAGCTCCAGGATGGAAGGAGGAAATGATAAAACCTGTACTTGCATTCTTCGTCAACGATTAATTTTACTAAATGGCCCAGAGGAAGATACAGAGAACTTCAAAGATAAACAATATACTCAATGACTTATGCCACAGGTTGCATTGTAGTAGATTAACTCTTAGAAGAGATGAACTGCAGCTAGAGGCCTAATGGTTAAGGCATCCACCAATTCCACATCAGCCAGCTCTGCTGAAGGTCCCAGGTTCGATCTACAGCCCGGGCACTCTTCATGAGCTACATCCCAGCTGCTGGTCGATTGCACGAGACATTAAACTGGAGGTACGCAGTGGCTATTCTGAGGCAAGTAAAAGACCCCACCCATGGGGTATATGTGTAACATGGTGTGGAGTTCTATCTCATCATTACGTCTGCCTGCAACTGGTCAAATAAGCTGACTAAACTTCAGACCCAGTAGCATTGAGAAATTAAATGCACTAACAGTCTCTGCCATTCAGGGGTCTTACAAGAAGGTAGGAAGCAACCAAACAAGACAAGACAAGCATGCAAACATTCAAGAAACAATAATAAACAGAAGATAACACACAAAGTTGCTAATGAACTTGATTGCTGGCTTTTGTTTCTTCCCAGCCAATTATTTTAGGAACAATGAGGTGATTACGTCATGACGCATCCCGTGAAGTTATTACACGCAAGACTGAGCGTCATAATCAACGTTCTAATTGGCGTCTGACGCTGTTTGTGACGTTTATTATGGCGTCGATTGTCAAGTTATCACGCCATGTGGAATAAACCAAGGTTGTGTTAAGAAATAACGCTAGTAAATGAAACTTAGCTTTTAGGCATGAGTAAAGTTATATAATTTATTCAATCGAGCCCAAGTTTATATGCACTTTGCTTTTTAAAATGTATTATTATTGTAATGCAAAGAATGGCGATTTAAGAGAACAGATTCAGATTCATTTTGCCCACTATTATTACAAAAACGTGTATAAAATACAGAGATTTTCATTTTATAAAATATTGAGAAGGGTGACTCCTCTAAGATGATCATGTCATCGCTGCCGAGGGGCCACCAACAAACCAGCACTAACTATAGAAAATACCAATGATGTCAGTGCCTGGAGTCCATGTTCACAACGAAGTATATGGAGTGTTATTACAGTAAATAGATGTGAATGGAAGTTAACTGTATTTTGCTCTTGAGGTGTATACTTTTGGACCTGACTGTAATGTTTGAATTTTTCTTTGTGGCATGAAACGGTCAATATTACAGACAATCATGTCAGCCATTTCAGTTTAATTTACCCTACAATGGTTCAGATTCTTTGAAAAATAAAAATAAAATAAAAAGAGAGAGAAAAAGCAAAACAAAAAGGAATTTAATCAAATTTTTCTCGCACAATTTTCTAAGGATAAAGATGAAACCACAAAATTGTCTGTTTGATCTTTAACACATCGAATCAAGACTTGATTAAATTCCCAGACAGACAGCTGTTGGAATTCTCTGCTCAAGGGAATTCCTGAAATGCCATTATTGTCATGCCAGGGGGTAATTACGCTTGAGAAGTAAGGAATTTGATAAATTGAATTATGCATCTGTCAAATTAAGATGATAACATGTCAAAATGCGCAGAAATATTGTGATTTTTCGCACTTACAAGAATTATTACTGATGTGAAATGACAGAAAAGGCTTAGGCAAACAGCTGACAGATAGATAGATAGAGATATAAAGAGATAGATGGATAGATAGATAGTTAGATAGACAGATAGATAGATAGACAGACACACAGACAGATAGATAGACAGAGAGATAGATAGATAGATGGATAGATAGATAGTTAGATAGACAGATAGATAGATAGACAGACAGACAGATAGATACACAGATAGATAGATAGATGGATAGATAGATAGTTAGACAGATAGATAGATAGACAGACAGACAGACAGACAGATAGATACACAGATAGATAGATAGATGGATAGATAGATAAATATACATATAGATTGATAGATAGAGATATATAGATAGTTAGATAGATAGATAGATAGATAGATAGATGAATATATATATAGATCGATAGAAAGGTAGATCGATAGATAGATAGATAGATAGATAGATAGATAGATAGATAGTTATGTAGATAGGTAGGTGGGTAGATAGGTAGATAGATAGAGTAATGTGGCCATGTCGTGGTTTCTTTTGGTATGACCAGCTACAGTCAGACGTAATGATGAGGCTGCTTGGAGTCCACACCATATTACACATTGACAAAGAACTGAAATAACATTAAATAACAATTAGCCCCATAAATTATGGCCTTTCATGGCATAAAACTGAAACTCTTCTCAAAGTTAATTGATAGGGTGGAATCCCATTTTGACGTGATTTGTTTTGCACCAATATTTGGATCTTCTGAAGCAAGAAATGTTATGATGAATGACCTCAGATCAGAGATCGTGTCTGTCACATCAACTGATGAGCTGGACGTTTCTGAAGAGGACGAAATGTCCAGAGGACGAATTGGGTGTCTGACAAGGTGACGTTTTGACTATCATCATGGACATGTCGGATATGAAGTCAGATTACGGTGAATGTGACCGAGTGTCGCAAGAAATTTTTATCAGATCAAAGAAATACAAAATGTGCAGAAAGACTGATTTACCATTGCATGTAACTGAAAGTGTTTCTTTTTTTTATGTACTGCAAAACTCCAGCAAAACCCCAGCCTATTAAGATTATACCTCGATTAACACACAGGCTACTCGGTCATAAAACATTCAATACTAGTTTTGAAAAAAAAATCCAAAAGTTAGCCTAATATTTTAAACCTTTTTTTAAAATTAGATCTAATATAAAAGTATTTTTGATCTATCAAACGAATTGATGAAAAAGTTATATTATCAATTAAGAACTGGAATTCTCCCTCTTGAAATAGAGGTAGGGAGATGAAGTAGTACTGCTGTTGAAGAACGTATATGTAAATTATGTATAGCAAATGTTGTAGAAGATGAAAATCACTTCATTTTTGATTGCGAATTTTACCATGTTAAAAGATGTATTATATTTGATTTAGTTTCTAGTAGTTGTACCACCTTCCGTAATTCAACAAAGTCACAGAAATGGAAAATATTGATGTCTGAAAATTATGTTTATAACTTTGGAAAATTTGTATCTGAAATTTATAGTATGAGAAGAGAAGCTTTATATGTTGCTACATGATCAGCCAGCTTTAAAATTGTATAATTAACTTTATGAAAAGTAATATTGTTTAATATTCGATAGTCCATTTATACATTAGTTCAAATTTAATGTTATTCAGTGTTTTTATTTTTTTAGTTATTAGCGTCTAATGAAATTATGCGGTTTAGGTCACTTGTAAGCCCGAGTGGGCTGGGGAGTTACAATTGTCATACTTGTTGTTTTTGTGTTTAATGTTAAAAACTCTATGTGACTAAAATAAAAGAATTTCAAATCAATCAATATAAATATAATGTTTATGTTATTTAGACCTATTTGTATTACTAAAAATGACTTGTTATTGAGGCTCACATATTTACATCTTTATTAATAATAAAACCACCTCTGAATTTTAACATATATGTGGAACCATTTCCCTGTGAAGACGACCTCATCATTAAGACCTCATCATTATACTACAACCTCAGTATGACAAACTACTGGATTTAAGGACCATATTTGCTTCTTTTTTTTTTGGCCTTTTTGTCTATTTGGCTCCATAGTTAGACAGTGCAATTATCGTAATGCCATTCTGGAGCAATTACCAAATTTAGATTTATGTTTTTTTTCTCCTTGCTCTAAAAATATTGCCACGAAACTTGGAGAAATGTTTACTGACAAAATTCTTGCAACATTCCACCAGTCTTGTGGCAAAAGATAGCAAACATCATTTTTCAGTATTTTGGAGGAGATGCAGCCATCTTTTGAATGAAATGAACTCACCAAATAGATATCCATCACTGGTAACCATGGCAACTGACGCTGTGTGTCATCTGCAATACAGGAGAGTGATAGATGGCAGCCATCTTGGATTTCACACTTCTGCCCTTTTTGACCAATGAGGGATAAGCTACCAATGCACGGGGTAAAATATAGCACCCTGTAGAACACCACATATCATCAATCTCAACAAATAGGTGACAAATATTCAGCTAATGATGCATGAGGCAAAAATTTAGAGCCCCAGCTGTAGAATGCCAAATATGGAAATCTTAATTTCAATATCAACATTTTCAATATCAACAAACTGTATAATAAATGTTCAGCTAACTATTCATGGGGCAAAATATAGAACCCTGTAGAACACCGCTTTATATCATCTGCAGGCCTGTTCAAGCATGAGTCTTTCTCAACTCCCTGGGGAGTATATAATATATATAATATATTATCATAACGCATATGCAATATCAACTAATGACATGATAAATATTCATATAGCAATGCATAGGACAAAATATAGAACCTTGTAGAACACCAGATATGGGAATTTTAATGTCTTCAATATAACAAACATCAATCTCAATGATGCATGATAAATATGGATGAAACAACCCAAGCTTAAAATGATGAATGATGGTAATAATGTAGAAAAATATTGTGAATGATGATGTATTAGCTGTAATATTGTTTAACCTTGTCATTTTTATGAAGTGTTACATTTAGTATGGTTGCTCAAACTGCAGACATAAGTTCTAATATCTTGCATTTGATTTCAAATTATATCTATCTATCTATCTATCTATCTATCTGACCTATGAGTTCAACATACAGGAAAAAGAAAATTGAACATGGCCCTTGTTTTTCATCTTAAAAGGAGAAATTAACAAAAAAGAAAATTGATCATTATTCTCACAAAAAGCCATTTACCCCTTTGTTTGTGAGCATAAGTTTCCTGATAACGTGGTGATCTGACATTGTCTTGGACTTGCATTCCACTTCGAATTGGTGAATTACCACAGATTCGGATTCCTCTTCCGGACAATACTGATCCGAGACCTAAAAATAAAGGTTATGTGTAAATCTATCTATCTTTCTGTCTATCTGTATATCTATCTGTCTATCTTTCTGTCTATCTATCTATCTATCTGTCTATCTATCTTTCTATCTTTCTGTCTATCTATCTTTCTGTCTATCTATCTTTCTGTCTATCTATCTTTCTGTCTATCTATCTTTCTATCTGTCTATCTATCTTTCTATCTTTCTGTCTATCTATCTTTCTGTCTATCTATCTTTCTGTCTATCTATCTTTCTGTCTATCTATCTATCTGTCTATCTATCTTTCTGTCTATCTATCTATCTATCTATCTATCTATATATCTACCTATCTATCTATCTATCTATCTATCTATCTATCTATCCATCTATCCATCTATCCATCTATCTATCTAACTAGTTGTTCATACTTTATTACCCAATTCATGGTTTAAACGGGGGATTTGAACCCATGCACCCAGTCGATGCATCAAAAGCCAAACACATTAAAAACTGTACCACAAAGGTTTTTAGTTTTACTGGCAGAACAAAATTCTCAGAAAAAAAAAAAACCGGATTTTAAAGAAGTATGATCACAAAGTTGTTGTAAACACAGGCTATATTTAAAGGCAGTTTGTAACAGCTTTTGGGGAAGACTGTTAAGGGAGGCACATCATGCTCAGTCATGCGTGAAATCAAACCTGTCTCTGAATTGAAGAGTTGCTGTCTCATAGGACTGTCTCATAAGACTGTGTCATATGACTTCAAATAACTCTACAACTTAGGCCCAAGTGTACGTCATGTAGAAGTTAAAGTTGATGCTCCTTGTCTCTTAGATTTTGTTGCATTATTTATTAAGAAAGGTATTTATATTTGTTCGTATTTATGTCGTATTGCAGGTTAACCATTTGGCAATATTGAAGTAGTTAACTTATAACTTATTTTTGTCTGGATTTTGTATCTGACATTTTTTTTTATATCAGATATAAAATCCAGAGAAAAATGTACGAAAATAATTTTCTATATCCTAAATTAATTCATAAAAGAAGTATGGATCACATTAGTATTTTACGATACATATAGAACATGAAACAATATTTTGAAAACTATTCTTCATCTCTGAGTCAAACAATCAACCAATCAATCAATCAATCGATCAATCAACAACCAGGCAATCATACAATCCAACAATCTATCTACCAATCAAGCAAGCAAACAATCAATCAATCAATCATTCATTGACAATCAATCAGTCAATCAATCATTCAGCCAGTCAGACAGCTAGTCAGTCAATCTATTTTTCTTAATAAAACATTACCATAATGCATTTTCCATGAGAAGGATAAACGCATGGAAAACGCATGGTTTTTAGCTAATCATAATGAGGCAAAAACCATGCGTTTCCCATGGAAATCGCACGTGGCACAATTGGCCATGTGGAGATGACTTTAATTATTATTTGGAGATGCTCTGATATACTCTTAAAACAGCTAGACTCACACACGAAAGCAATTAGTCTCCATATATATATTGTAATTGGGTATAGCTCTACATGATCTAGATAAGACTTGCCAAGTATTCTGTAGTCTAAACCTTTAAGAAAGTCGGCTACCCAGCTTAGAGTACAGTGATCAGTTCAGTGCGAGACATCATTAAAGAGAAGCTCTTGGATCCCTCATATTCCCCCTGATTGCTTCCCCTAATGAAGACATTTTTCATGGGATTCGGCTGTCTCTTTTCTCGTCTTTTTCTCCCGAGTACACTTGACATGAGTACACAAGAAAACGCTTGTTATCTTCACTGCTGATAAACAACTTTCGTGGATTGGTTTTACATTGTATTGGCACGGATTGTGTGTCACATTCAATTGTTTTGTGTTTATCACCTGAATGTTTATCACAATAGCAATGTTGTATGATGATATTATGAATATAATTTTGAAAAGATAGATTTATCTTAATGACATATTATTTTGATTATTCCATGCATGATGTTATAGAGGCAGTCAATCAATAAATCAATCAATTTCTCTATCTATTTTTCTATTTTCTATTTATCTATCTATCTATCTATCTATCGATATAAACTGTCCAAAATAAGAAACGCAAAAGTACAAATCCCCTGTTATAAGAAAAACCAGAAAAAGAATCATGCCATAATTTCTTATACTTGTTAAACACAGGTTGACCTAGCATTGAAAAAAAAATTAAACCTCTGACAGCACTCAACCGTGACCAGACAACCACAACAATGCAACACAGAAAATTGGCATTATGCAACAGCAATCAATCAAATTGACTCCTAAATCAATTCTTAAGGAAGGTTCAGTCCTTAATTGAAAAAGGCCACATCTTTCATTTTCCTGCAATCAGGGATAAAGATGCCACGCCTTTCCAAAATTCACAGAGAAAGAACATTGGGGATGTTGACATCTGGTTGGAACCTTTCCAGAATAGCCAGGTACTTCAATGTTGCTGTATCCACCATTAGCAGGCTGAGAGAAAGGTTTAGAGAGACTGGATCATCAGATGACCATCCTCGCAGTGGTGCTTCAAGGGTAACAACCCCTGCCCAAGACCGCCATATCCGATTGCAGCATCTCAGAGATCGCTTCAGACCTGCTACTCGAACTGCACCTGCAACACCCAGCACACATAATCGGCAGATTTCAGATCAAACTGTCCGGAACAGGCTTCATGAATCAGGGCTGTGGGCCCGACGCCCTTGTGTGGGACATGTCCTAAACCAGGGTCGAAGAGCAGTACGTAGTCGGTGGGTGGAACAGTGAATGCGATGGCCTGCACAACGCTGGAGATCTGTGCTCTTTACAGATGAGTCAAGGTTTTGCTTGTCAGTTGGTGATGGCAGAGTCCGAGCTTGGCGAAGAAAGGGTGAGAGGTATGCCAGATGCTGTGTCCGTCAGCATGACAGATGGGGCGATGGTAGTGTCATGGTATGGGGTGGTATCCACTTCCATGGAAAGACACAACTGGTGATCATCCAAGGTAACCTTACTGCAATACGTTATGTTGATGAGGTCCTCGAGCCTGCAGCTGTACCCTGTACCCGGCAGCACAACCTTACCCTGCAGCAAGACAATGCCCGTCCACATGCAGCCAGGTACACCCAAAACTTCCTGCAAGATGAGGGTGTGGATGTCATGAGTTGGCCTCCCTATTCTCCAGATCTGTCACCAATTGAGCACCTGTGGGACCATCTTGACAGGAGGGTGAGAGCACGTGACCCACCACCCAAAACACTCCCAGCATTGCGTCAAGCCCTGCAGGAGGAATGGGACAACTTCCCACAGGAAAAGATAAGGCGCTTGATCGCATCCATGCGCCGCAGATGCATGGCAGTGCAAGCTGCCCAAGGTGGTCACACACGATATTGACCCCTGTTGTGTTTGACAGGCTGTAAATTTGATCAGAATGACATTTTGTGGACAGTTCTTCGATTTTTTAATTGTCAAATGATTGTTGTTATTGTTTATATATACCATGTTATATTTGTGCCTCATGGCTTATTAAAATTAAATTGCAAAATCAATTTTGCGTTTCTTATTTTGGACAGTTTATATATACAGACCCCCACTATGTCAACCCATTTACTATTAAGACTACCTCACTATTAAAATCACCTCACCACCAAGACCACCTCACTATTAAAACCACATTATGAAGACCACCTCACTATGAAGACCACCTCACTATTAAGACCACCTCAATATTAAGACCACCTCACTATGAGGACCACCTCACTATTAAGACCACTTCACTATTAAGACCATTATAGTTTTCTTACAATTATACTCAAATGCATTGAAGAATTATCTGTCTTTGTGGCGCCCTCTAGTTGAGCATATGCACACTATTGGTGGGGTGCACACAGGAGCATTCATGCGCACTAATTCCACGCACTTTGAGCTCTTGTAATTCTTACGCCTCAATTCACTGGTTCCCGCGCCTGTGTCAAGCATTACTCTAAGCTTGTCTTGAGGCCAGAACCAGCCTCACGCCTCAATGGGTTTGCAGGGACCTACTTTTTGTGGCGCATGGATTTCTATACGCTGCAAAATGTCAAATGCAGTTTGGTCTTTGGTTGCTGTAATTCTCTTTCATGTAGGAAAGAGAGAGAAGGAAGGAAGGAAGGAAAGAAGGAATAAAATGCATGAATGAATGAGGAACAAAAGAAACAAAGAAAGAACTTGAAAAAGGAAGCAAGACAGAAAAGAGAAAGAAAGAATGAAAGAAAGAAATCTGAAATCAGATCAATAAGCACAGGAGCTTCCGTGACAGAACAGTTTACATGCAGAAGACAATGTTTGAATGTTGCAATGTTGCAATGTTGCAATGTTGCAATGTCTGATGTTGCAATGTTTGAATGTTGCAATGTTGCAATGTTTGATTGTTGCAATGTTGCAATGTTTGAATGTTGCAATGTTTGAATGTCGTTGCAATGTTTGAATGTTGCAATGTTTGAATGTTGTTGCAATGTTTGAATGTTGCAATGTTTGAATGTTGTTGCAATGTTTGAATGTTGTTGCAATGTTTGAATGTTTTTGCAATGTTTGAATGTTGCAATGTTTGAATGTTGTTGCAATGTTTGAATGTTGCAATGTTTGAATGTTGTTGCAATGTTTGAATGTTGCAATGTTTGAATGTTGTTGCAATGTTTGAATGTTGCAATGTTTGAATGTTGTTGCAATGTTTGAATGTTGTTGCAATGTTTGAATGTTTGAATGTTGTTGCAATGTTTGAATGTTGCAATGTTTGAATGTTGCAATGTTTGAATGTTGTTGCAATGTTTGAATGTTGCAGTGTTTGAATGTTGTTGCAATGTTTGAATGTTGTTGCAATGTTTGAATGTTTGAATGTTGTTGCAATTTTTGAATGTTGCAATGTTTGAATGTTGCAATGTTTGAATGTTGTTGCAATGTTTGAATGTTTGAATGTTGCAATGTTTGAATGTTGCAATGTTTAAATGTTGTTGCAATGTTTGAATGTTGTTGCAATGTTTGAATATTGCAATGTTTGAATGTTGCAATGTTTGAATGTTGCAATGTCTGATGTTGCAATGTTTGAATGTTGCAATGTTTGAATGTTGTTGCAATGTTTGAATGTTGCAATGTTTAAATGTTGTTGCAATGTTTGAATGTTGTTGCAATGTTTGAATGTTGTTGCAATGTTTGAATGTTGTTGCAATGTTTGAATGTTGTTGCAATGTTTGAATGTTGCAATGTTTGAATGTTGTTGCAATGTTTGAATGTTGTTGCAATGTTTGAATGTTGCAATGTTTGAATGTTGTTGCAATGTTTGAATGTTGTTGCAATGTTTGAATATTGCAATGTTTGAATGTTGTTGCAATGTTTGAATGTTGCAATGTTTGAATGTTTGAATGTTGTTGCAATGTTTGAATGTTGTTGCAATGTTGCAATGTTGTAGCAATGTTTGAATGTCGCAATGTTTGAATGTTGTTGCAATGTTTGAATGTTGCAATGTTTGAATGTTGTTGCAATGTTTGAATGTTGCAATGTTTGAATGTTGCAATGTTTGAATGTTGCAATGTTTGAATGTTGTTGCAATGTTTGAATGTTGGAATGTTTGAATGTTGTTGCAATGTTTGAATGTTTGAATGTTGTTGCAATGTTTGAATGTTGCAATGTTTGAATGTTGCAATGTTTCAATGTTGCGAGTTTTGAACGCTACGCTGTTTCGATGATATTCGTTTGACCAGCTGCCAGAGGCACATGTAATGATGAGATGATAAGGCTGATTGGAATCTACACCATGTTGCACATTTACCTCATGGGCTGGGTCTTTCTAGCCTTCAGCATAGGCACCGTCATTAGACAGTAACTTCCAATGAAAGTCTTTAATTATGAAATAACCCTCAAAATATTATCAGCTTCCAGTTAATCAAATTTGATTCCAGAATTTTCCAAAAAGATCTTATCGTAATTGGCAGTTAAGTTGCAAACATCAGTTCATTTAACTTTAATTTACTTTTTGTGATATTGGAATTATCAAGTCTGTTTTCATAATAGGATAGTTAAAGTTATCGAGTGTGAAATTAATATTGATTTTCATCAATTTGGAAGTTAAACACGAAATTATGACTTCTTATCTTTTGACTGCAGCCAAGAACAGACAATAGATTGTTGTGTTAGTCTCCTGATGCAATTTTATCTTTTGTTGATTTGCTTTATCATTTGTTGGTTCATTTTATCCTTTTGCACACAAGTTTTATCAGATGTTGATTCAGAAACCAAACATTTTAAAAACATAGAATTTGTGTTGAAAACATAATGAAACAAAAGGTATTTTTGGGTTTGTTCTGTCTGTCTGTCTGTCTGTCTGTCTAGCTGTCTGTCTGTCTGTCTGTCTAGCTGTCTAGCTGTCTGTCTGTCTGTCTAGCTGTCTAGCTGTCTAGCTGTCTGTCTGTCTGTCTGTCTGTCAGTCCGTCAGCACGCCAGTCAGTCAGTCAGTCAGTCAGTCGGCATCTTTGATCGAGCGCACATTCCTGAAAATGTGAATATTATAATTTATTTTTCTGTTTCGAATGTTGAGATTTCTGCTTTTTTCTTCCGTATTTGTGCATTTGACAGGCAACATGTTTCAGATTTCGTGTAGATTCAAAAATGTTCATTTGCCATCCTTGGTAATTTGCATCTCGTGGTTACAAATCATTTAAGCATAGATGTTGGGCTGATTATATTCCTGGAAATTATTCGATTATATCGCATGTACAAATACATAATTTGTAATACTGTTATTTCGATGTAATATTTATTCTGTGTTGGTTTATTTGGAATCCTGCGTAGACCCTGAATTTACCGTTATAATCTGAGGTGTTTTTTGTTTCTTTTTTCTTTTTTTTGTTGGTAAAAGCAGAGGCCAGTGTGAGATTTGATAATCGAATAACTTATTATTATTACAGAATTTCGTGAATTATTATTATGATAGAATAAGATAAGATATATGTTTAGTGCTGATGAAGAGTTAATTACTTTAATTGTGCTAGGAATAAATGTGCATTGGAACCTTTTGGTTCTGCAAATAGTCATTAATAGGCTTCCATGTGGCAGTAATGTAAAATAACAATTAATGGATGTTCAGTATCATTCATTATTTTAGCTGCAAGAAACCTGCACTTACTAACATAAACAACAGGAGGATCATGTATCATATCAGTAAATTTAACTAATTTAGATTGGCTTCCTGTGCTGTAAAAGTTAGTTTTGTTCACCTTTATTTAGTACAACTGTTTATATGTACCCACTATATGCAATATGCAGTCTAAAAATATGATGTCATGCATGAGATTGATAATAAAATCACCCAAATAAAAAAAGTTTTATAAAAGTTGCTAAAACATTTGAGAGAAATAAAGGAAAATGTTTAGAATTGGAATTGGAATGCAAAGAATTGTAATTTTGTAAGAAAAAAAAAACGAAAATGTGAAAATGGTAGTGAACTGTTTTTTCAAAGTATGTGCATTTTTCCAACTGTTATGCCAACACTGTTCAATTCTTGACCACCGGTAAAAATGCCAGGAAGTTGCTGAGATCACGTGACTTATTAATAAGGGAGGAAACACCCCCTTAAGTCATTCCTACCCAGCATGCATTGCACCTGCACTCCCATTTCCTGAAGTCATAAACATGGCCCTTTGTAATATTCTAGTCTCTTTAATCTTTTACTATGCATTTTATACTACTCCTTTTAAGATAAGATAAGATAAGATAAGATAAGATAAGATAAGATAAGATAAGATAAGATAAGATAGGATAGGATAGGATAGGATAGGATAAGATAAGATAAGATAAGATAAGATAAGATAAGATAAGATAAGATAAGATAAGATAAGATAAGATAAGATAAGATAAGATAAGATAAGATAAGATAAGATAAGATGAGATGAGATGAGATGAGATGAGATAGGATAAGATAGGATAGGATAGGATAAGATAAGATAAGATAAGATAAGATAAGATAAGATAAGATAAGATAAGATAAGATAGGATAAGATAGAGTCATGAGTTATAAGATAAGATAAAATTGAATAAGATATGAGTTATGAGTTATAAGACAAGATAAAATAAGATAAGATATGATGTACGAGTTATAAGATAAGATAATATAGTATGTTATTATACAATATTATATAAGATAAGATAAGCTAAGATGTTGATATCTAATTTGAGATCAGTGAAGGTAAATAAAAAAGTTAAAAATTGATGAAAACGTAATGATGAGATGATCAGGCTTGGGTGTACTATTTTATTGATTGACTGATTGATTGATTTAAGTTATATGACAATTAAAATCAGGCCAACATGATGATAACTTAAAACTTACTTTCAATTCTTCTGAAACTCACCAGATGTCCTCGTGGTCCTAGTCACGTGATTCGCGAAGTCATGTGACTAGTCTAATTGGACACCTGACCTCCAGAGGAAATTAAGGGATCAGTCGAATTGGGCGGCTTCTTCTTAATCAAGCGAATTTTCCTATCTTAGTCTGGTCTATGTATAGTAGAAGTGGAACTGGAAGAAAAGAAGAAAAAAACTACACACTTAAAGCTGTACTACAGGAAAGGCAAGTAAATTAGGAATGGGACAGACAGATGCATACATAGACTGTTAGACAGCTAGACAGACAGCTAGACAGACAGCTAGACAGACAGCTAGACAGACAGCTAGACAGACTGGAGGAGATACATTTTACATGCAGAATAATTACAACTGGGTAACACATTGGCCAGTTTTGCTGAAGGTCTCGGGTTCAATCTCGGCCCCGGACAGTGCGGGCTCTCTTCATGAGCTACATCCCAGCAACTAACAACATAACCTTAAAAATAAACGACTAATGTATTAAGTCATCCTCATCCATAAATGTTTTAGGCATAGAGATCGATAGCAAACTAAACTTCAAGATTCACATATATGATATCTGTAATCAGACAAGTAAGCAAATCAATGCCTTAAAAAGAATAAAATACTATTTGGATAAACAATGTAAAAACACTTTAATATATAATAGTTATATAGGTAGCAACTTTAACTGTTGTCCTCTAGTCTGAATGTTCACTGGCAAATTAAACATGGATAAACTCGAAAAGATGAACAAAAGAGCGCTACGCTTTATTGAAAAGGAAAATATCATGACGTACGAATAACTATGTTGAGAAGCTAAGAAATTAAAAATCACCCAAAGATGCATAAAATCAGTGACTATAAAAATGTACAAAATAAAGAGTAAAACGGCCCCACTTACTTACAGGAACTTTATTTCGGATAGGGAAGATCTTTACAATCTGAGGACAAATGACACTTTTCATATCCCCCATTTCCGAACAATGAAATATGGCAAAAAAAGTTTTCGGTATTATGGAAGTAAATTGTGGATGCATATACCAAGTAACATCAGAAGAAAAGTATCACTCAGTAGCTTCAAATCCGCTGTGACTAGCTGGCTAAATTCTCAAAATAATACGAATATAAATTTTTTATAACTATAGATGTGACAGACTAATCTTGTCAAAATTTGGGCATTGAAATATTTAAGAATCATTTGTGCAATCTTTATTTCCTCTAAGGTGCTGAACTGTACGATGGAGTGCTTTATATGTGTGCTATTATTATTATTATATACATTATATTGTAGAATAGATTTGTTTTATAGATTAATTCTATACTTATACTTTCCAAACTGTATATTATTGTTCCTAATATGTCGTACAGAAGCTTCGGCTTGGGTCATATATTTTGTATTGTACATTGAATGTGACACCATGATTTAAAACGACTTTAAATACATTTTACTACTACTAATATTATTATTCTCTCGTAACATGTGGTGTCGCTGCCAATATCCAATATCTGCCGAGATTGCATATTGGGCTGGATATTGTGTCCTTTAGGCTGATAGGCAGGTCTTTGGGCGACGAGCTTGGACCTTTCATATGTATTTTTGTATTTTTATTTTCATTCTCATTTTTCCCCAATATTGGGGGTGTACAATAGATGAATAGTTTTTTAAAGAAATATTGAAAATATTTATTAATTTATGTGTTGTGAAAATACCATAAATATTACACCACAATGAGGATGATGAATATATGCAATTAAAGACAGGAAGCCTTTGATGATAATTACTAGTTTTATAACATTTTATTATACATTAGGCCATCATTTTTCTTTCAATATTTTGGGAGAGCAGAGAATCAGTGTTCTTCACCCCCACAACCCCTTATAGAAGTGAATTTAATTATGTTTTCCCCTGCCCATATATAACACCTAGATTATTTCTTATTTCTTATAAATATATAAATACATATAACATCTTCATTTGCACATATTGACATAAATCTGCACCAAATATGATAAATTTCTTCTATTGTCACCATAAGGACAGTCGAAAAGTGGAATAAATTACTTGAAAGACTGGTGGTGGGCACTGATGGTTAAATGCCTTCAAGATTGCATAAGACAAGTTACTGTTACAAGGGTTAATATTTGTACAAATACTCCCATCTTTATTTCTATTTGATGTAATATGTTTACTGGTTCTTCATTAAAACTCATATTAAGAAAATAATTACTTGTAGCTACATGGATTGTTTGTACCCATGTAGGCCTACATTTATTTATTTAATAATAATTTAAAAACAGGTAAAGATGAAATTGCACATATTGTGCAATAAAATCCAAACATTGAAATAATTATAATAAACAGCACACATTTTTCATCAATAAGTTTTGTAGATAATAAATTCATTGCCATGTTTTCAATAAATATAGTAAATAATGGAAAATATTGCAATGATTCTATTGACTGAATTTAGGCATTTCGTACACCATTGAAATCATACAAATCCCAATTCTGGGTTAAAATCCGCCGTTCCACAACTGGTAACTTGTTCTTTAACGGAGGGTATTATCGATGGGGCGGGTATTATCGACACTTAAATTAGTTTGTTAACAAAATGTTAACATTCTTATGCGAGTGTCGATAATACCTGCCCTGTCGATAATACCCTCCGTTACGGTAATGATACATGAATTTTCTGATTTCATTTTAGTTTGTTTACAAGTTATCAGTTTGTACATTCGCTATGTGCCTAGTATGGCTAGCTAAATTGTTCTCGCCCTTATGCATGTCTGTTTTATTGGCTTATGGTTTTGTGAATAAACAAATTAAAAATAATTCAATAAATTATTATAAATTCATCTTAAAGATATCATAAAATATGAATACTTTTCATTTTCCTGCTACTTTAATGCTTGCTATTCTTATTTTCCTTATTTTGACATTAAGTTTCCTACTACCCTTCTATTTGTCTATTTTGCCATGTTACTCCTGCCAAAATAGTTTTTCAAGTGAATGAAACTATGTTGAAGATTATTTGAAGCTTCTATTTTGCAAAATTATTCCTGCCAAATATTTTTCAACTTAAAACAATTTAATTAGATATGATAAATATATACATCATGAAGATGTATGATAAAATATGAATACTTTTACTTAAGACTTTTCATATTTTGCTATATCATTTGTCCATTCTGCTATATTATTTGTCCATTCTGCTATATTATTTGTCCATTCTACTATATCATTTGTCCATTCTGCTATGTCATTTGTCCATTCTGCTATATTATTTGTCCATTCTGCTATATGATTTAGACACAACTGGTGATCATCCAAGGTAACCTTACTGCAATACATTATGTTGATGAGGTCCTCGAGCCTGCAGCTGTACCCTGTACCCGGCAGCACCACCTTACCCTGCAGCAAGACAATGCCCATCCACATGCAGCCAGGTACACCCAAAACTTCCTGCAAGATGAGGGTGTGGATGTCATGAGTTGGCCTCCCTATTCGCCAGATCTGTCACCAATTGAGCACCTGTGGGACCATCTTGACAGGAGGGTGAGAGCACGTGACCCACCACCCCAAACACTCCCAGCATTGCGTCAAGCCCTGCAGGAGGAATGGGACAACTTCCCACAGGAAAAGATAAGGCGCTTGATCGCATCCATGCGCCGCAGATGCATGGCAGTGCATGCAGCCCAAGGTGGTCACACACGATATTGACCCCTGTTGTGTTTGACAGGCTGTAAATTTGATCAGAATGACATTTTGTGGACAGTTCTTTGATTTTTTAATTGTCAAATGATTGTTGTTATTGTTTATATATACCATGTTATATTTGTGCCTCATGGCTTATTAAAATTAAATTGCAAAATCAATTTTGCGTTTCTTATTTTGGACAGTTTATATATACAGACCCCCACTATGTCAACCCATTTACTATTAAGACTACCTCACTATTAAAACCACCTCACCACCAAGACCACCTCACTATTAAAACCACATTATGAAGACCACCTCACTATGAAGACCACCTCACTATTAAGACCACCTCAATATTAAGACCACTTCACTATTAAGACCATTATAGTTTTCTTACAATTATACTCAAATGCATTGAAGAATTATCTGTCTTTGTGGCGCCCCCTAGTTGAGCATATGCACACTATTGGTGGGGTGCACACAGGAGCATTCATGCGCACTAATTCCACGCACTTTGGGCTCTTGTAATTCTTACGCCTCAATTCACTGGTTCCCGCGCCTGTGTCAAGCATAACTCTAAGCTTGTCTTGTGGCCAGAACCAGCCTAACGCCTCAATGGGTTTGCAGGGACCTACTTTTTGTGGCGCATGGATTTCTATATGCTGCAAAATGTCAAATGCAGTTTGGTCTTTGGTTGCTGTAATTCTCTTTCATGTAGGAAAGAGAGAGAAGGAAGGAAGGAAGGAAGGAAAGAAGGAATAAAATGCATGAATGAATGAGGAACAAAAGAAACAAAGAAAGAACTTGAAAAAGGAAGCAAGACAGAAAAGAGACAGAAAGAATGAAAGAAAGAATAAAAGAAGAATGAAAGAAAGAAATCTGAAATCAGATCAATAAGCACAGGAGCTTACGAGACAGAACAGTTTACATGCAGAAGACAATGTTTGAATGTTGCAATGTTGCAATGTTGCAATGTCTGATGTTGCAATGTTTGAATGTTGCAATGTTTGAATGTTGTTGCAATGTTTGAATGTTCCAATGTTTGAATGTTGCAATGTTTGAATGTTGTTGCAATGTTTGAATGTTGCAATGTTTGAATGTTGTTGCAATGTTTGAATGTTGCAATGTTTGATGTTGCAATGTTTCAATGTTGCAATGTTTGAATGTTTTTGCAATGTTTGAATGTTGTTGCAATGTTTGAATGTTGTTGCAATGTTTGAATGTTGGAATGTTTGAATGTTGCAATGTTTGAATGTTGCAATGTTTGAATGCTGTTGCAATGTTTGAATGTTGCAATGTTTGAATGTTGCAATGTTTGAATGTTGCAATGTTTGAATGTTGCAATGTTTAAATGTTGTTGCAATGTTTGAATGTTGGAATGTTTGAATGTTGTTGCACTGTTTGAATGTTGCAATGTCTGATGATGCAATGTTTGAATGTTGCAATGTTTGAATGTTGTTGCAATGTTTGAATGTTGCAATGTTTGAATGTTGTTGCAATGTTTGAATGTTGCAATGTTTGAATGTTGTTGCAATGTTTGAATGTTGTTGCAATGTTTGAATGTTGTTGCAATGTTTGAATGTTGTTGCAATGTTTGAATGTTGTTGCAATGTTTGAATGTTGTTGCAATGTTTGAATGTTGTTGCAATGTTTGAATGTTGTTGCAATGTTTGAATGTTGCAATGTTTGAATGTTGTTGCAATGTTTGAATGTTGCAATGTTTGAATGTTGTTGCAATGTTTGAATGTTGCAATGTTTGAATGTTTGAATGTTGTTGCAATGTTTGAATGTTGCAATGTTTGAATGTTGCAATGTTTGAATGGTGTTGCAATGTTTGAATGTTGCAATGTTTGAATGTTGTTGCAATGTTTGAATGTTGCAATGTTTGAATGTTGTTGCAATGTTTGAATGTTGCAATGTTTGAATGTTGTTGCAATGTTTGAATGTTGCAATGTTTTAATGTTGTTGCAATGTTTGAATATTGCAAAGTTTGAATGTTTGAATGTTGTTGCAATGTTTGAATGTTGCAATGTTTGAATGTTGCAATGTTTGAATGTTGCAATGTTTGAATGTTGCAATGTTTGAATGTTGTTGCAATTTTTGAATATTGCAATGTTTGAATGTTGCAATGTTTGAATGTTGTTGCAATGTTTGAATGTTGCAATGTTTGAATGTTGCAATGTTTGAATGTTGCAATGTTTGAATGTTGCAATGTTTAAATGTTGTTGCAATGTTTGAATGTTGTTGCAATGTTTCAATGTTGCAATGTTTGAATGTTGTTGCAATATTTGAATGTTGCAATGTTTGAATGTTGTTGCAATGTTTGAATGTTGTTGCAATGTTTGAATGTTGTTGCAATGTTTGAATGTTGTTGCAATATTTGAATGTTGTTGCAATGTTGCAATGTTGTAGCAATGTTTGAATGTTGCAATGTTTGAATGTTGTTGCAATGTTTGAATGTTGCAATGTTTGAATGTTGTTGCAATGTTTGAATGTTGCAATGTTTGAATGTTGCAATATTTGAATGTTGCAATGTTTGAATGTTGTTGCAATGTTTGAATGTTGGAATGTTTGAATGTTGTTGCAATGTTTGAATGTTGCAATGTTTGAATGTTGTTGCAATGTTTGAATGTTGCAATGTTTCAATGTTGCAATGTTTCAATGTTGCAATGTTTCAATGTTGTTGCAATGTTTCAATGTTGCAATGTTTGAATGTTGCGAGTTTTGAACGCTACGCTGTTTCGATGATATTCGTTTGACCAGCTGCCAGAGGCACATGTAATGATGAGATGATAAGGCTGATTGGAATCTACACCATGTTGCACATTTACCTCATGGGTGGGGTCTTTCTAGCCTTCAGCATAGGCACCGTCATTAGACAGTAACTTCGAATGAAAGTCTTTAATTATGAAATAACCCTCAAAATATTATCAGCTTCCAGTAAATCAAATTTGATGTCAGAATTTTCCAAAAAGATCTTATCGTAATTGGCAGTTAAGTTGCAAACATCAGTTCATTTAACTTTAATTTACTTTTTGTGATATTGGAATTATCAAGTCTGTTATCATAATAAGATAGTTAAAGTTATCGAGTGTGAAATTAATATTGATTTTCATCAATTTGGAAGTTAAACACGAAATTATGACTTCTTATCTTTTGACTGCAGCCAAGAACAGACAATAGATTGTTGTGTTAGTCTCCTGATGCAATTTTATCTTTTTTTGATTTGCTTTATCATTTGTTGGTTCATTTTATCCTTTTGCACACAAGTTTTATCAGATGTTGATTCAGAAATCAAACATTGTAAAAAGAGAATTTGTGATGAAAACATAATGAAACAAAAGGTATTTTTGGGTTTGTTCTGTCTGTCAGTCAGTCAGTCAGCCAGTCAGTCAGTCAGTCAGTCAGTCAGCACGTCGGCATTTATGATCGAGTGCACATTCCTGGAAATGTGAATATCTTGCGATTTGCATTTGTTTTTTCTCTTTCGAATTTTGAGATTTCTGCTTTTATCTTCCATATTTGTGCATTTGACATGTTTAAGATTTCGTGTAGATTCAAAAATGTTCATTTGCCATCCTTGGTAATTTGCATCTCGTGGTTACAAATCATTTAAGCATAGATGTTGGGCTGATTATATTCCTGGAAATTATTCGATTATATCGCATGTACAAATACATAATTTGTAATACTGTTATTTAGATGTAATATTTATTCTGTGTTGGTTTATTTGGAATCCTGCGTAGACCCTGAATTGACCGTTATAATCTGAGGTGTTTTTTGTTTCTTTTTTCTTTTTTTTTTGTTGGTAAAAGCAGAGGCCAGTGTGAGATTTGATAATCGAATAAACTTATTATTATTACAGAATTTTGTGAATTATTATTATGATAGAATAAGATAAGATATATGTTCAGTGCTGTAAATTCAAAATTCATAGTATTGGTTGCAGTAGACAAAACCCTGTATCATGAAGAGATAATTACTTTAATTGTGTTAGGAATAAATGTGCATTGGAACCTTTCGGTTCTGCAAATAGTCATTTATAGGCTTCCATGTGGCAGTAATGTAAAATAACAATTAATGGATGTTCAGTATCATTCATTATTTTAGCTGCAAGAAACCTGCACTTACTAACATAAACAACAGGAGGATCATGTATCATATCAGTAAATTTAACTAATTTAGATTGGCTTCCTGTGCTGTAAAAGTTAGTTTTGTTCACCTTTATTTAGTACAACTGTTTATATGTACCCACTATATGCAATATGCAGTCTAAAAATATGATGTCATGCATGAGATTGATAATAAAATCACCCAAATAAAAAAAGTTTTATAAAGGTTGCTAAAATATTTGAGAGAAATAAAGGAAAATGTTTAGAATTGGAATTGGAATGCAAAGAATTGTAATTTTGTAAGAAAAAAAAAACGAAAATGTGAAAATGGTAGTGAACAGTTTTTTCAAAGTATGTGCATTTTTCCAACTGTTATGCCAACACTGTTCAATTCTTGACCACCAGTAAAAATGGCAGGAAGTTGCTGAGATCACGTGACTTATTAATAAGGGAGGAAACACCCCCTTAAGTCATTCCTACCCAGCATGCATTGCACCTGCACTCCCATTTCCTGAAGTCATAAACATGGCCCTTTGTAATATTCTAGTCTCTTTAATCTTTTACTATGCATTTTATACTACTCCTTTTAAGATAAGATAAGATAAGATAAGATAAGATAAGATAAGATAAGATAAGATAAGATAAGATAAGATAGGATAGGATAGGATAAGATTGGATGAGATGAGATGAGATGAGATGAGATAAGATAAGATAAGATAAGATAAGATAAGATAAGATAAGATAAGATAAGATAAGATAAGATAAGATAGGATAGGATAAGATAGAGTCATGAGTTATAAGATAAGATAAAATTGAATAAGATATGAGTTATGAGTTATAAGACAAGATACACTCAATAAGATAAGAGTTATGAGTTATAAGACAAGATAAAATAAGATAAGATATGATGTACGAGTTATAAGATAAGATAATATAGTATGTTATTATACAATATTATATAAGATAAGATAAGCTAAGATGTTGATATCTAATTTGAGATCAGTGAAGATAAATAAAAAAGTTAAAAATTGATGAAAACGTAATGATGAGATGATCAGGCTTGGGTGTACTATTTTATTGATTGACTGATTGATTGATTTAAGTTATATGACAATTAAAATCAGGCCAACATGATGATAACTTAAAACTTACTTTCAATTCTTCTGAAACTCACCAGATGTCCTCGTGGTCCTAGTCACGTGATTCGCGAAGTCATGTGACTAGTCTAATTGGACACCTGACCTCCAGAGGAAATTAAGGGATCAGTCGAATTGGGCGGCTTCTTCTTAATCAAGCGAATTTTCCTATCTTAGTCTGGTCTATGTATAGTAGAAGTGGAACTGGAAGAAAAGAAGAAAAAAACTACACACTTAAAGCTGTACTACAGGAAAGGCAAGTAAATTAGGAATGGGACAGACAGATGCATACATAGACTGTTAGACAGCTAGACAGACAGCTAGACAGACAGCTAGACAGACAGCTAGACAGACAGCTAGACAGACTGGAGGAGATACATTTTACATGCAGAATAATTACAACTGGGTAACACATTGGCCAGTTTTGCTGAAGGTCTCGGGTTCAATCTCGGCCCCGGACAGTGCGGGCTCTCTTCATGAGCTACATCCCAGCAACTAACAACATAACCTTAAAAATAAACGACTAATGTATTAAGTCATCCTCATCCATAAATGTTTTAGGCATAGAGATCGATAGCAAACTAAACTTCAAGATTCACATATATGATATCTGTAATCAGACAAGTAAGCAAATCAATGCCTTAAAAAGAATAAAATACTATTTGGATAAACAATGTAAAAACACTTTAATATATAATAGTTATATAGGTAGCAACTTTAACTGTTGTCCTCTAGTCTGAATGTTCACTGGCAAATTAAACATGGATAAACTCGAAAAGATGAACAAAAGAGCGCTACGCTTTATTGAAAAGGAAAATATCATGACGTACGAATAACTATGTTGAGAAGCTAAGAAATTAAAAATCACCCAAAGATGCATAAAATCAGTGACTATAAAAATGTACAAAATAAAGAGTAAAACGGCCCCACTTACTTACAGGAACTTTATTTCGGATAGGGAAGATCTTTACAATCTGAGGACAAATGACACTTTTCATATCCCCCATTTCCGAACAATGAAATATGGCAAAAAAAGTTTTCGGTATTATGGAAGTAAATTGTGGATGCATATACCAAGTAACATCAGAAGAAAAGTATCACTCAGTAGCTTCAAATCCGCTGTGACTAGCTGGCTAAATTCTCAAAATAATACGAATATAAATTTTTTATAACTATAGATGTGACAGACTAATCTTGTCAAAATTTGGGCATTGAAATATTTAAGAATCATTTGTGCAATCTTTATTTCCTCTAAGGTGCTGAACTGTACGATGGAGTGCTTTATATGTGTGCTATTATTATTATTATATACATTATATTGTAGAATAGATTTGTTTTATAGATTAATTCTATACTTATACTTTCCAAACTGTATATTATTGTTCCTAATATGTCGTACAGAAGCTTCGGCTTGGGTCATATATTTTGTATTGTACATTGAATGTGACACCATGATTTAAAACGACTTTAAATACATTTTACTACTACTAATATTATTATTCTCTCGTAACATGTGGTGTCGCTGCCAATATCCAATATCTGCCGAGATTGCATATTGGGCTGGATATTGTGTCCTTTAGGCTGATAGGCAGGTCTTTGGGCGACGAGCTTGGACCTTTCATATGTATTTTTGTATTTTTATTTTCATTCTCATTTTTCCCCAATATTGGGGGTGTACAATAGATGAATAGTTTTTTAAAGAAATATTGAAAATATTTATTAATTTATGTGTTGTGAAAATACCATAAATATTACACCACAATGAGGATGATGAATATATGCAATTAAAGACAGGAAGCCTTTGATGATAATTACTAGTTTTATAACATTTTATTATACATTAGGCCATCATTTTTCTTTCAATATTTTGGGAGAGCAGAGAATCAGTGTTCTTCACCCCCACAACCCCTTATAGAAGTGAATTTAATTATGTTTTCCCCTGCCCATATATAACACCTAGATTATTTCTTATTTCTTATAAATATATAAATACATATAACATCTTCATTTGCACATATTGACATAAATCTGCACCAAATATGATAAATTTCTTCTATTGTCACCATAAGGACAGTCGAAAAGTGGAATAAATTACCTGAAAGACTGGTGGTGGGCACTGATGGTTAAATGCCTTCAAGATTGCATAAGACAAGTTACTGTTACAAGGGTTAATATTTGTACAAATACTCCCATCTTTATTTCAATTTGATGTAATATGTTTACTGGTTCTTCATTAAAACTCATATTAAGAAAATAATTACTTGTAACTACATGGATTGCTTGTACCCATTTATGCCTACATTTATTTATTAAATGATAATTTAAAAACAGGTAAAAATGAAATTGTACAGATTGTGCAATAAAATCCAAATATTGCAATAATTATAAAAAGCACACATTTTTCATCAATAAGTTTTGTAGATAATAAATTCATTGCCATGTTTTCAATAAATATAGTAAATAATGGAAAATATTGCAATGATTCTATTGACTGAATTTAGGCATTTCGTACACCATTGAAATCATACAAATCCCAATTCTGGGTTAAAATCCGCCGTTCCACAACTGGTAACTTGTTCTTTAACGGAGGGTATTATCGATGGGGCGGGTATTATCGACACCTAAATTAGTTTGTTAACAAAATTGTTAACATTCTAATGTGGGTGTCGATAATACCTGCCCTGTCGATAATACCCTCCGTTATGGTAAGGATACATGAATATTCTGATTTCATTTTAGTTTGTTTACAAGTTCTCAGTTTGTACATTCGCTATGTGCCTAGTATGGCTAGCTAAATTGTTCTCGCCCTTATGCATGTCTGTTTTATTGGCTTATGGTTTTGTGAATAAACAAATTAAAAATCATTCAATACATTAGTATAAATTAGTAAAAAAATATGAATACTTTTCAATTTCCTGCTACTTTAATGCTTGCTATTCTTATTTTCCTTATTTTTTTTATGATTCCTACTACCTTTCTATTTGTCTATTTGCCATGTTACTCCTGCCAAAATTGTTTTTCAAGTGAATGAAACTATGTTGAAGATTATTTGAAGCCTCTAATTTGCAAAATTATTCCTGCCAAATATTATTCAACTTAAAACAATTTCATTAGATAAAACTTTTCATATTTTGCTATATTATTTGTCCATTCTGCTATAACATTTATCCATTCTGTTATATCATTTGTCCATTCTGCTATATCATTTGTCCATTCTGCTATATCATTTGTCCATTCTGCTATATTATTTGCAACATACAGAAATAATATCAATTGTTTCATTACTTATAAATACTTTCTAAAACTTTCCATATTGCCTATAACTTCAATATAATCCACCATTTGTCCATTTTCCCATATTATTCTCTGCCCAATGTTTTTCTAGCAGAAAGACCTACTGTTGGTCAGAGATAAGGGAAAAGCCTATTGACAAATTGGGGGCCAGCATGACCCCCTTTTTGTAGGTCACACAATACTCCAATATCGTACCTAACAGGGTACTACCACGAAGTCTGTGTTTTTGTAGAACAAATTATGATATTTGGCAGAGAAAATGTTCAATATATTATTGCTTTGTGTATTGTAATTTGTAGGTGTTGTTCGACATATTAAGCAAAATATAAAAATGTATGATATTAATATTTTTATAAATTCTGTGATATATCTTATACTTGTCATACAGTGGATTTCAATGTCTGAAATAAAGCATACATTGTGTTATTGACAAATAGACCTACAAAGTTACATTGCAGGAAATAGTTACAGAGGAATTTAAAATCTCTAAAATTACCCATGTGTGCCAGTGGGTGGCTTACATTTATTAGATCATGTTTATTAACAGTTTATCTTTTATGCTAATATAATTTGTTAGTTTTAAGTTAAAAGGTGATTTTTTTACAAAAAAAAGGGGATGATTTCATAGAAAAAAAAAGTAATTTATAAGAATTCTGTCTGTCAGAATTAAAATGTAATATTTGTAGCAATAAAATAGTTAACAAATATCAGCCTCAGCAACATTTATAGGCCTACTCTAGATCTATTCTAATTAACCATTCTATCTAGTGTGGTGTGTAGAATTCTACTGCACTCTACCTAATTCTCTACCCAGTTCTTTATACTGATATATGAATAGCTCGAATCTGCATTCCCAGCATCCTTTGCTTCTGTCAAGTTGCAATAAGACACGTGACCCCCACGTGACCCCCACGTGACCTTGACATCAAGGCTGTCACAAGAAAAGTCGTCCCTGACAGTTTGTAAATTACTCTATTATCGCCCACTATTGAATTCTCTTTAATATCCTGTTTGGAGTAGCCCATTTTGTTAACTAGGGAGAAACTAGATTTATTTGATATTTTTTTAAAAGAGGTTAAATAAAGGACACTATTTAAGAAATTTGTTTTTGCATTAAGTATTAGGTTAGATATGATTCGATATGTTTTATCATACTTTATATAAGAACTTCATAGATTTGGATTAATCTGGATTCACTTTTGATGATATTTAACTTGAATTTTTAAAGAACAAATGATATTTATATGATTTATTATGTCCATATTTATCAAATAAGTTTATATTCCCACAATAATTTGACTCTTTTAAATATTGTTATTTATAATCAAGGTTAAAATATTTTTTATATTATGACTTATGTAGATTTAATACAATAAATATATATTCCGTATTCATTTGTAAATAAACATATCATAAATTCTATATTCTGCCACAAAAAAAATATTCGCTATAGATGCGGTGTGCTACTTTGTGCATAGTGTATCTTACAGAATGGAATTGCTATGAATGCAGTAAGACATGGCAAGTAGATAGAGATTGAATCGAAACATTTGGATAGATTATCTAAAAGAAAGTATATTTTTGTCATGAAAAATATGGAAAAGTTGAGAAATGATCATAATAATTTCCCGAAAACAGCAAACTTTCGATTTAAAATTGAAGAAAGAAAGAAATATATAACGATAAAAAGAAAGACAGAAAACCCCCAGAAAGAAAGAAAGAAAAAGAAGCAAAGCAAGAAACAAAGACAGAAAATACAAAAAGAGGATAAAATAAATAAATAGATGAATAAAAAGATAAAAGATTAAGTTCTAACCCAAAAAACACTAAAGAAAGATAAAAACTGAAGATAGAAATATGGAAAGAAATAACGCAAGAAGGAACGAAAAGAGAAAAAACCATAGAAAGAAAGAAATTTTAACTTCTATCAAAACAAGAACAAAAATAAAAAATCCTGCCCAAAAAATAAAAAATCTCACCAGTAGCAAGGACGTTTATACGCCGTACTATGACATTTTCTTTTTATTTTTTGTTATTTTTTGTTCGTCTGCTCTTTGTACTCCAAACCTTTCCTCGCAGCCACTAGGTGTCTCTGCAGTCCCCCTGGTGGTGGCTTTCCGCTTTATAAGGAGCCTGGGATCAATGCACTTGCAGCACATCTCTCCTGCAGTCTGTGGAGGCAGTTTACTGCATGATGAAACTGCATGATATGCACATGTTTCATGGCTATACATTCATATGACATTATATGAACCTTATTCCACACAGGAAATATCATACCACTATTGCAAAGGATTAAGTATAAGACATCCGTACAACGTCTGTACAACGTGTATAGAACTTTGCAGAGGTTGCAGTACTCAAAACTCATTTTAGGATGGGCTGTCTTCACTGACAATTAAGCATCTTACATACAAGGATGATTGGAATGGATTACTTGTAGGGTATCCCAGGAGATATCTAAGAGCTTAAGGTAAGATAATATTGGCAATGAATATTTATCAATAACGTGTTGGATGCGGTTTGATTTAAGGTCAATAAGAGGTTAGGAAATGGTTAAGTTAAAGTTATAAATGTCTTTTAAGTTTTGTATTAAAATTACATACAGACTGATTAAGATAGAGAGAAACAATATTTAAGTTTGTTAGGTAACAGACAAAATATAGAAAGAGATTTATTTAATAATAATAAAAATAAAGAAAACTAACAAAATATTAGTGTATAATACAACTTCAATACAGACTGTTTATGACAGATTGACAGACAGCTGACTAGACAGACACAATATCAAGATAAAAAAGATTAGTAAATACATACATTTCAGCTGGACAGACTAACATAATGTCTGTAATATTTAGTATAGGCCTCCAAACTGTACCAATGATAAGATACTGAGATAATATAGACAACACATATCCTAGATAGAGACTTATAAGAGACATAGACACATATAGACAATGTTGCAGTACATCTCAAAGACAGGCAGACTGACAGACTGACAGACTGACAGAATAATCTATAAACTCTTTCTTTGTAGGCAGGTTCACACAGCAGAATCATTATGTAAGGGAATGCATTATTTGGCAAAATGCCTTTGGGTCTGAGTGACAGAAGTAATGCTAAGAGAAGAAAGGGAGAGTATGCATGCATGTGAGATAGACAGACAGCACAGAGGTACAGATGGGGACAAAAGAGACAGCGATGAAGACTGACAGAGAGCAAGAGAAAGAAAGACAGCATAACAGATAGATAGATAGATTGGTTAAATAGATAGATAGATAGATAGATAAAAGATATATATAGATATGTAGAAAGGTAGATAGATACATAGGTAGATATGAAGTTAGATGGATAGATGGATAGATAGACAGATAGATAGATAGACAGATAGACAGATAGATAGATAGAAAGTTAGATAGACAGATAGATATATATATAGATAGATGGATACATAGATGGATAGATAGACAGAAATACAGGTAGATAGATAGATAAATAGATTGATAGATTGATGGATAGATGGATAAATGGATAGATAGATAGATAGATGGATAGGTAGGTAGATAGATAGATAGGTAGATAGGTAGATATATAGACATATATATAGATAGATGGATAGATAGATAGATAGGTAGCTAGCTAGATAGATAGATGGATAGATGGATGGATAGATAGATAGATGGATAGGTAGATAGAGGGGTAGAAAGATGGATAGGTAGATAGAGGGGTAGAACGATTGATAGATAGATAGATAGATAGATAGGTAGATAGGTAGATAAATAGATAGATAGATAGATATATAGATATATAGTAGATAGATAGATAGATGGATAGTTAGCTAGCTAGATAGATATATAGATAGATAGATGGATAGATGGATAGATAGATAGAGGGGTAGATAGATGGATAGATAGATAGATAGGTAGATATATAGATAGATAGATAGATAGATAGATAGATAGATAGATAGATATACAGGGTAACAGAGCTACAAAAGTATAGAAAGACAGAGGTGCAGAAAGACAAAGATAGAGGGAAGAGAGGCAGATACAAAGCTTCAGGGGGACAGATATACAGAGAGACAGAACAGAGACAGAGAAAAGGATAGCAAGATAGCAAGGGACAGAGTGACAAAGGGACAAGCTGAGGAAGGACAGACGTAGAGTCAAAGGCAAATATGGAGAGAGATAGACAGATTGATGGCATATCTAAAGAAGTACAAAGATTCAGAGACAGAGGAACAAACCTAAAGAGAGAGAGACATACTTAGAGACAGACAGACAGAGGCATAAAGCTTTAGAAAGACAAAAGGGAAGAATACACTCAAGCCATGAGAAATCTTCAAATAGAATAAATATTAATAACATGTAGAAAAAAAATAAAAGGAACAAGTAAAGCTCTCTTTAGAAAAAGTATCTTTCATATCATCTCATCATTATTTCTGCCTATGTTATATTGCAATATAAACTGACCTAACATAAAAAAAAGCCAAATTGTGAGGTGGTTGTAATAGTGAGGAGGTTTTGAAATGGAAATTAGAATGTTTAAAAGTTGTAGAGAAATTTTAGAATCAAATTCTTGATTCTTGAAATTGAGCAGAGCTGGTTGAATTGATTATTCGCGTGAAATTTAGTCATAAATTCCATGATTTTGCAAGTGAATCTAGTTTAAAATCCAACCATTAAGTTGTATTACCAAGCAATGTGAAATATGATATGAGTATTTGCAAATATTACCAGAGGGTAAGCGCTAATATTACATGATAATCTCCTTAAATCCGAAACCATGATGGTCTAATTATAGTGCAGGAAATAACATGCACATTTTGCAATGCCAAAATGTTTGTCTAATTTGGCAAGGATATTAAATTTGGAACTTGAAAAAGCTCTGCTAAAAAAAAAGCCATTATAGAAGCTTGAACATCGCAAACAAAAAAATCTTTATTTAATGATATTTCCGGATTTAAATTAACAAAATAAATTGATTTTAATTTACAGATTTAAACCGTGTTGATGATGTGTATTTAGAGCTTGCATTTGTAGACTTCTTTGTTAAAAAAAAATAAAATAAAATTTAAGTTTTTTAGAAATGACTTTGCTATTTTAAGTTATTACATTTCTGACAGCTTAGACACATTTAAATAATACAATGAAACCGGCTAATTACTAGTCTGAATTAATGAGGTGGTCTTAATTTGAGAAGTAAATAATACAGCATTAATAAGTATTTTACTTTTTCTGCAGTAATTGAAATGTTCCAATTCTCATTATAAGGATAAACTACTTATTTTAATCTTTTATTATTTGGTCTATAATTTCTATGGCATTGTATATTTTAAAATAATATGATAATCATATAAATCTAATCATATTTTTTATCAATTTTATTCCCATTTGAATCATACAATTTACTATTATTAAATGATATAGTTTGTCCTTCATATATAAGCCATATATAAATAAAATAAACCTTGACAATGATAATAAATTGCATACGCCTGCAGGATTTATCAAGTTGTAAGAAAATGCCATTGTTAGGACATTGCCAAGTAAATGCCACAATTACTATGACTCCAAATCTCTCCTTGATTTATTTTTGTGAGAATAAAATCCCAATCAATGAAGGTCAAACCATCTTTGTGCTGTAGCTATGACCTGGGATTATTTCTAGGGGGGAATTGAGACAATTTGCATCAATTCCCTTGCACCGGAAGTCACCCCTGACCGCCAGGTGGCGTAACGTCATGCAAATTAGCCTAGTTTTCAGGGTCATGTGACCCGTTGCTAGGTAATGGGGTAATGGTCCACATTTTCTCTGTTTCCAAGCAATTTTGGCGTCCATAGTAACAAGCACTTTGGGAATAACAAGGAATCCGCCATAGTTGTTTCGTCGAGGTCAAATCAAATGCAATTGTTATTGAGCCTATTATTACAATAAAACCTTCGAATTAAGATCATCCAGTACAGTAGAACTTCGATAAGACCAGATTTGGTTACGCAAATTTACATAGTTCAATATTGGATAAGCTTACGATCCAACATTGCCTATATTCTCCACACTGTGCAACAGACACTGCAGCCATCCAACATACTTAGCAGCTCTCCAGTATACTCTGCTGCTGTACAACATAAAGCTATGCTGGACGGCAATAAAGCATTCCAATTGGTTCACAGCAGTCGAGTGGAGAAAAAATTGCCAGGGTTATATTGCCAGTCGGTGTAATAGTGAACATTCTGTCTAATAGTTTACACTCTATCTATGTATCTATCTATCTATGTATCTATCTATCTATCTATCTATTCCATCTATCTATCTATCTATCTAGTGGCCTTAGTTTTAGGTTTTCCTGTGTTTTAGAAATGTTGTTCTCCAGATTGTTACCATGGATATGGCGATATCTGTAGCAGAACGTGCAGCTCAGAGATTGTTATCGCCTTCCAGCAATTTGGGTAGACTCGATCTGCCATTTTGTGCCTGAGTTTATCTTGCAGCCAAATAAGTAAGAAAATGGTCCATAGAACAGAAGATAAAATTGACATAAATATCTATGAGATAAGCAATGAAAATAAACAGTTAAATATGCAAGAATAGGGAAATATAATAGATAAATATAGACACCAATAAATAGACATGAAATAGGCAATCTAATAGCTACATTTGTATGATATAAATAGACTCAAGACTCAAGACTCAAGACACTTTATTTCCTGCACAATACATATTTCATAAACAATTAATATTATTCAACAAACATATTGATCAATTATAAGAAAAAAAATAATAATTCACAAATGTACATATTATGTATGGGCAGATCAGGAGAGCACTCTAAGAAACCGGAGGGTAACGCTAGCGAGTGCCCACCTGGGTTCCAGAGAGACCTCAGCAAATGATTATGTGATCATGGTAATGATAAGTTATTTTAGGTATGATAAACCCTTTTTAGTGAACCATTGAAGACAATGATGATAGTTATAATGCCTCAGCAACATTTGCAATGTTATTTTAAGGTTAGAATATAAAGAATTTAAGTATGAAAGTCACATGCTAGGCATAATATGTATACTAAGCATTTTCCTGGCAAAATAAAATTGGAAAAACATTTCAAATAAGATCACAAAGAACTGTAGTATGAAAGTCACATGCTATATATACCAAGCATTTTCCTGCAAAGAACTTAGACAGCATATTTCATCACAGAAATTAAACAGTTTCACCTTTATGGAGAGGCAAAATCACCAAAACTCTTGTATGAAATTCACATGCCATGTATATCAAGCATTTTCCTGCAAAGATGAACAAAATGTCCGATTAGTCATACATATGAAAACTAATAATTACTGCATTCCAGCAGTAGCTCGACAGACATAACAATTTTGAATTAAACATAAGGTATTATAATTGTTTAGAATATGTTTCTTTATGTATTTACTGTATCCTGGGTAACTATGTGTAGAAATTTTGCTTTTTATGCTATGTGGGCAGTTATTGTATACCAGAGGTAGTCTATATCTCACACTATTTACAACAAATTGATGTTTACTCTGAGGATTTCTTAATTCATTAGAATATCTGGTATCATAGTTATGTATATCTGACTGTCTGGTAAACATGCCTGTCAAAAAGTAAATGGGTAAATTATGATTTTCCATTTTATATAAAAATTTCCACTCTTGTGATTTCAGTATATCATTAATGTTTAGAATTTCTAAATTTTTAAACAATGGCTCAGTATGGGCATTATATTTTGCATTTGAAATTATTCGTATTGCCTTTTTTTGTAATTTTAACAAGCGTGTAGCACTCATTCCCCATACCATGATACCATACTTCAAATAAGGATCAATAAGAGAATTATAAAGAGTCTTTAATATAGCGCCCGGTAAAAAATGCTTAAGTCTGTTCAAGACACCAATTGACCTGGAAATTTTGTTGGATACTTTATTCAAATGAGGTTTCCAAGTCATATTTGAATCAAAAATGATGCCTAAATAATCAAATTGATCGACATATTCTATTTCAGTGTCATTTATTTGTAGCTTAATCTTATTGACTTTCTTTTGTGGTGTATGAAAAATCATAGCCTTAGTTTTGCTACTATTGAGTGATAATCTATTGATTTTGAACCATTCATTCATCAAGTTGAGTTCTCTATTAATGTTTGTTTCTAATACTTGTTTTTCACTTCCAAAAGCTTCTAAAACTGCACAGAGAGCAGTATCATCTGCATAGATAACTGGCTTAAACATATTGCAGGCATTTATAATATCGTTCATATAAATTACAAAAAGTAAAGGCCCCAGAATGGAGCCTTGAGGCACTCCAGTTTTAATGGGAAGTAAATCCGAGGTAATTTCATTAAACAGAACATATTGTTTTCTGCCATGAAGGTAATTTTGCATTAGATTTAAGGAAGTTCCCCTTAATCCATAATATTCTAGCTTTTTCAGAAGGATTTGATGGTCCAGCGTATCAAAAGCCTTTGAGAGATCTAGATAAACATTCAGAGGAACTTCCTTATTATCCATTGCGACTATTAATCTATCTACAATTTCCAATGCTGCTAATTCAGTTGAATGGTTACACCTAAAACCATACTGACTATCAAAAAACAGATTTTGTTCAATAAAATATTTGTATAGCTGATTATGTATGACTCTCTCAAAGACTTTGGATATGCTGGGTAAAACAGAGATGGGCCGATAATTACTGAAAACATTATCCATATCCTTTTTATGGATTGGTAGAACCTTTGCAATCTTAAGTTTACTTGGGAAAATACCAGTCTGTAAACTTTGGTTTATAATTAAGGTAAGGACTGGGGCTATTTCAGATTTAATGGATTTTAACAGTTTATTAGATATATTGTCTCTTCCACAACTACTCTTAGGCTTCAGGTTATCAATAATTTTCTTTACAGTTTCTTCAGTTACATTTTCAAAATGGAAACTAGAAACAATTTCTTTACTTAAAAATGCACCAATTGATGTTGAAGAATGACTTGTTTGTATATTACTGGCTAATGATGGTCCTATTTGAACGAAATATTTATTGAATTCATGAGCTATTAAGTTTGGGTCATTTTCTGGGGTACCATTGATAAGGAAAGTATTGGGTAAATCTGTATTTTTCGTAGTTTTATTAACAATTTCTTTTATCGTCATCCAAGTATTCTTCATATCAGCTTTATATTTTTCGAAACAGGAATGATAGTAGTTCATTTTAGCTTTTCTGATACTCTGTTTAAGAATGCGGTTATAAGTCTGCAGATTAATTTTGAGTGTATTATGTAAAGGATCATTTACTGGAGTATTTCTTAGACGATTATACATGTTGTCCCTGAATTTAATTGAACGAACTATGCCTTGTGTCACCCATAATGATTTTTTGTGTTTATGTTTATCATATTTAACATTTTTGAGTGGCATATTTTTTTTTAGTGCAGTCTGTAGAATACCATCTAATGTAGAGTAGTTATCATCTGGATTGTCATACCTTCCGGTCTTAAATACATCTTGGAAACAGGAATTCATAACATCATCTCTAAACTTTTCTATTGACGTTGGTGTGTTTGTCTGTATCTTAATATATTTTGATGAGTTCTTTATCAGTTTTAAATAATCAAAGACAACAAAATAAGGTTGATGATCAGAAAGATTTTGAAGTAGAATTCCAGCTGTGGTTTTTGAGAAATTAGTAGACAGTTTGACGAAACAATTATCAATCAATGTTTTGCTATGACTTGTTAATCGAGTAGGCAAAGTAATTTTGGGGAGTAAACTGTTAGTAAGTAGGGTATCCATGAAGTTGTGGAATAATTCATTTTCATGCATCTTTAAGAGGTTTATGTTAAAGTCACCAGTCAAGAAAATTTCGGCATTTGTTTGGGATAACCGTGATAATATATGCTGCATGTCTTCATTGAAAGTATCATAGTTAGCAGCAATATCTCTAGGAGGTCTATATATATTGCCTAAAATTATCTTCTTTTTTTGTGATGAATCAATTATATTTACATTAAATTCTATGAAAATGCCATCCCAGACATCAACATTGCCATGAATCGGAAGTATCTTATAATCAAAGGTATCTTTCAAGTAGATGCCAACACCTCCATGCATACTACATTGCTTTGGTTGAGAAATAAAATTGTATCCATCTAATTGCAATAGTGAGGTATCTTCATGATCTGATATCCATGTTTCTTGTACACATATTATGGAGAACGGACATTCAGCATTATCAAACTCATTTAAGTAAATTTGTAGTTGTGAAAATTTGGCTTTAAGAGACTGACAGTTTAAACTTAATAACTTTAATGAATTGGTTTTACTTTTTAGTACTTGTATAGCATCATCATTGGTGTAATATGGGGAAATTTCAAATAGGTCTGGTGCACCATCATTATCATCATCATTGGCATCAATTATGTCAGAATTTAGTAAATCAATCAGGGATGATGTCATTATGGTCACATAAATAGCAATATAGTAGACAAATTAGAAAGTAATAGAACAGATAATAAAATAGCTGATATTATTGACAATACAATTGTAATAAAATAAGCAATAATAGCAATTAAATTGCCAAATAAATAGACTGTCAGACGAGTTATAAATATACAAGAAAACAGACAATACCCAAACAAATAGCTAATATAAATATTATACAAGAGTGACAAATAGACTGTAATGAAGTTGGTTGCTATTTACTTGAGATTAATGTCACACATGCAACAAACATTTAAGTATCAAACTTAAATTATTAAGTTATTAAATTATGTAAGTATGAAATCTTTCTATTACTGACAAACACAGATATAACGTCGTAAGAAAAAAACTAAATCAACTCTTACAAATTGGTACGATTCTACATGGCCAAATGTGCCACGTGCGTTTTCCATGCGTTTGGAAAAAAAATAGATTTTTTTGTTTAACAATTTACTTACTAATTAAAGTTTTCTTACTAACTTATAAATTATAAGCCTTGGAAAAAAACATTTTTGGCAGCAAAGAAATCTACAAATACAAGCTCTAAATACACATTATCAACACGGTTTAAATCTGTAAATTAAAATCAATTTTTTTGTTAATTTAAATCCAGAAATATCATTAAACAAAGATTTTTTTGTTTGCGATGTTCAAGCTTCTATAATGGCTTTTGTTTTGAGCAGAGCTTTTTCAAGTCCCAAATTTAATATCCTTCCCAAATTAGACAAACATTTTGGCATTGCAAAATTCGCATGTTATTTCCTGCACTATAATCAGACCATCATGGTTTCGGATTTAAGGAGATTATCATGTTATATTACGGCTTTACCCTCTGGTAATATTTGCAAATACTCATATAATATTTCACATTGCTTGGTAATACAACTTAATGGTTTATCCTTCTCATGGAAAACGCACATGACACATTTGGCCATGTAGCATCCACGAGAGTAGGTTGCAACAGTCAGTCAGTTAGCCATTATGCTAAGAAATCCAGTGTGAAGCCATGTAAAGATTAATTAGTTTTCAAACACCTTTCTAAACTGCAATAATCTCTAGCTAGACATGTTCCTACCAACAAATGAGTGGAGGTTTCCTTGAAACACTGAAATAACTCATTAAGAAACATTTGTCATTGGAATGTTCTTATTTGATGTTTTATCAACATGTATAAAATTTTTTTTTTTATGTAGTTGGATAAAGTTGACAATTAATATACAGTTACAGACAAAAGTATTCATATAGTTGACCAGTTTTCAGGACTTAGCAATAGATGTCAATTGAGCAGGATTTTCAGTACCTGTCACACGGGAGCTCTTATGAATGTAGTTACAATGGCACCAAATTATGATGAATCAGCCTTAACCATTATGTACTTAAGGCATTCATGTGTTATTGTACCTGGACAAAAGTATTCATACAGCATCTTAGATATGTTGCTATATTCAAAATTTCAAGATTTCTAGTTTTATTTTAGTGCAATTAGGTTCTGAATTCAATAAACACGACTTTAACATCCAAGTGGTTCATTGACAGCCCTCTTTCACCTATTTTGTATAAGATATTAGACTTGAAAGATGGGAATACAAGAGAATCAATTGATATAGAAGTAAATCATCATCTGGCTCCATAGCCAAAGGAAACCTCATGGAAAAGACCCGCAAGGAGATGGGAAGGCCCAGAAGCACCGTTTCCTCAATTGAAATAACAATAAAAGCTTCAAAAGTTTATCACACTTAGCAGATCAATGCAACTGATGAACACTTACTTGCCAAAATGTGTGCCGAACAACAGATCTCTTTACAGCTGGAGGTCATGTCTATCCAATGCTAGTACCACAATGCATCACCACACATGGATTGTAAATTGAGCAAACACTTCCCGAAAGTTGCTCACATCTGAGAAATTTATATTTGCATACAGAAGTAAATCATGCAGACTGAGAAGAAAATTAAATTCATGGTTTGTTTGGCTGAAACTAAAATTACACTTTTCTGACCAACATGACACAATAACAGCATTCAGAAAAAATATATATATGAGCCTTTCCAAGAGTCTTATATTCTTCCAACAGTGACATATAGTCACTAAGCATAAGTTGGGGTTACTTGGCATCAACTGGAACCGGGTGACTCAACCTAGTCCAAAGTACTGCGAATGCTCAAGTGTGTCTAGACATCTCGCCGAAACATGTGTTGCCTAATGCCTAAGATTTGAATGTACTCATGCTTAATATGTAAGGAGTAAACAAACCTTACCACAAAATCAAATTACGAGGATACTCTAGAAACACAGGATGTCAACCTAATAAACGATAGCCTTCCCAATCAATTGTCCTGGACTCAAATCACTGATTGGAGACATTATTCAGAATTGCAGCCTAAAAGCTCCAATGAAACCTGTTTGCATTGTCAGAGGTGCATTCGTCATATGCCATTTTTGGATATGTGCAACAACCTCTAGTCAAGGAGTATGATAAACTGACATGTAGGTAAACTAGATAAAAGGAAGATAAACAAAATATACCAAGAGCTATTTCATTTGTAATAATTTTCAGAAGTTCAAGGTATGTATTCGCTACATTCTGAAAACATTTTTGTTAAATTAATTCAGTTAATTGTACAGTCTGACATGATAAAAAGGCCACAAGAAGACAAAAGATGAATACAACATTTGTTTAAATAAGGCATTTGTAGATACAATTTCCTCTTATAACACAAGTGTATGAATACCTTTGTCTGCAACTGTACTTGTTGGAAGTAAGAAATTCATATTCTAATTTTATCTATTTGGGCAATATTTGAACAATAAGGAATTTGAAGACTTCACATAGAATTTTTTTTTTTTTTCATTTGCATATTTTTTGGCAACAAAAATAATTAATCAGTTTATCAATTGTCACTTCATCCAACTACATAAAAAAACATCTTATACATGTTGATAAAACATAAAATATAAAATAAGAACATTCCAATGACAACTGTTTCTTAATGAGTTATACCAGATCGGTATTTTGCAACATAAAAGTTGCTTTCTATGAAAAAAAATTACATTCGAAATTGCAAAGTGTCTTAATCTGATTTATGCTATCTATACAATCTCAATTTCGGCTTATTGATGAGCTGTTCTTGTTTGACTGAATGAACCAACCAACCAACCAGCCAGCCAACCAACCCAACCCCACCAGCCAACCAGCCAACCAACCAACCAACCAACCATCCCAGCAAACTGAAAACCTTCCCAACCAACCAGCGGATCACCCAGCCAGCCAACCGACCAACCGCAAAGCACCGTAATAACTACTTTCAGGAAGCCATCCCATAATGCCCTGTTCCGGGCCGTAATATTCGGTTATGAGCGTTGTCGCAAAATGGCAGCATATTTCAGCATAATGGCCTCGTTCTGACACTTGTTCCTTCCTGTCAAACATCCAGTTGCCATGGCAACCCTGTTTGGGCCCATAATGCATGTAATTAGGTCATGTAGGGGTCAGAGGTTATTCTGGCTAATAACATAACTGCATAAGTCAATGTCAGCTGTGAGAGATGAACCGAATGAGGTCATTTGCCCTTAAGAACAAAAGGAAAAGTGTTGCTATGGTGATATGCCTCCCACCCTCATTTTAAGCCACAGTACTGAGCTCTTTCTTTCTTTCCTTCTTTCATTCTTTTTTTCTTTCTTTCTTTCTTTGTTTAGTTCTGTTATCCTTCAGCCATTAATTCTTTATTTAATTTTTCCTTCCTTCCTTCCTCCTCCCTTCTTTACTTCTTTCCTTACGATCTTTACTTCCTTATTTCCTTCCTCACTTCCTTCCTTCCTTCTGTACAACCAACAATTTTCGTGCATTTTATAACAACTTAAATACTCAAATCTTAATTACAATTTATAATCAACCATGATAAGCTGTTATATATTTAAGAAATAAGCCCTAAGAACCTTGAATGATGTCATGGTTCATTTACATAATAATTTGTATTAATTTTTGACTTGTCATTAAAATTTAGAAGATAAAGAAGTTTCAGTAAAGTTTGAGGAATGTGCTGGCTAGTTTTCTATATTCCGACAGTGATGGCTTGAGAAAAAAAATCCATATTAGTGTAGAAACTTAGCATTTTGGCTTAGCTCAAATTTCCTACTGAATGCTTCGATAATAACACTCAACATTTCATCACGATATCTAATTTACAAATATGACACCATTAATGCTGTGACATCCTCATTATACAGATCAGCCAAGCAATCTGTGTGTCTTTATGCTTGGTGCAACAAAATATGCACTGTCCTCAAAGATTTAGTTTACCTGACAACTTAAGACGTATGTTCATTTTAATACAAGCTGAATTGAGCCAGACTGAGCTACTTACCTAGACTAAGCTAGACTGAGCTAGACTAAGCTAGACTGAGCTAGACTGAGCTAGACTAAGCTAGACTGAGATAGACTGAGCTAGACTAAGCTAGACTGAGCTAGACTAAGCTAGACTGAGATAGACTGAGCTAGACTAAGCTAGACTGAGCTAGACTGAGCTAGACTAAGCTAGACTGAGATAGACTGAGCTAGACTAAGCTAGACTGAGATAGACTGAGCTAGACTAAGCTAGACTGAGCTAGACTAAGCTAGACTGAGATAGACTGAGCTAGACTAAGCTAGACTGAGATAGACTGAGCTAGACTAAGCTAGACTGAGCTAGACTAAGCTAGACTGAGATAGACTGAGCTAGACTAAGCTAGACTGAGCTAGACTGAGCTAGACTAAGCTAGACTGAGCTAGACTAAGCTAGACTGAGCTAGACTGAGCTAGACTAAGCTAGACTGAGCTAGACTGAGCTAGACTAAGCTAGACTGAGATAGACTGAGCTAGACTAAGCTAGACTGAGATAGACTGAGCTAGACTAAGCTAGACTGAGATAGACTGAGCTAGACTAAGCTAGACTGAGCTAGACTAAGATAGACTGAGCTAGACTAAGCTAGACTGAGATAGACTGAGCTAGACTAAGCTAGACTGAGCTAGACTAAGCTAGACTGAGATAGACTGAGCTAGACTAAGCTAGACTGAGATAGACTGAGCTAGACTAAGCCAGACTGAGATAGACTGAGCTAGACTAAGCTAGACTGAGCTAGACTAAGCTAGACTGAGCTAGACTGAGCTAGACTAAGCTAGACTGAGCTAGACTGAGCTAGACTAAGCTAGACTGAGATAGACTGAGCTAGACTAAGCTAGACTAAGCTAGACTGAGCTAGACTAAGCTAGACTGAGATAGACTGAGCTAGACTAAGCTAGACTAAGCTAGACTGAGCTAGACTGAGCTAGACTAAGCTAGACTGAGATAGACTGAGCTAGACTAAGCTAGACTGAGATAGACTGAGCTAGACTAAGCTAGACTGAGCTAGACTAAGCTAGACTGAGATAGACTGAGCTAGACTAAGCTAGACTGAGCTAGACTGAGCTAGACTAAGCTAGACTGAGATAGACTGAGCTAGACTAAGCTAGACTGAGCTAGACTAAGCTAGACTGAGATAGACTGAGCTAGACTAAGCTAGACTGAGCTAGACTAAGCTAGACTGAGATAGACTGAGCTACTTATTCCTAAACTTGGGAACTTGGCAGTAACTATCTACTGGAAGCTATTACTAAATATACTTAATAAACATAATTAATAATACACTACAAAATTCATATAAATTCCTAAGTCATATCACAACTGGTATTATATTTCATGGAATGTGTGTAGGTTAAAATACAAGTTATATTAACAGTGCTTGTACAGTTATTTGAGGTTTTAGTTGATCAACTAATTTGTGTGGAAAGAGAACATTCTCATATTATGGTGCTCATCTGTGGAATTATCTGCTATCAAGTTTTAAAGATGCTTTAGATTTTAGTTATTTTAAAAAGTTGCTATCGAAATGGGAAGGTCCAAAATGTTGCTGCAATGTGTGCATTTTATGATATGTTTTAAAAATCTCTATCATGGTTTTTTTAAATAATTTAATGACTTTATATTGTTATTGTTTTACCTGCACTTTTTATTTGCACATGTACACTCGATCAATAGCTCTTTGAGTTAATTGTATTGTTGTCGAATGTCTAATGTAATAAAGGTTACTCTATTATTTTCTACCAGCTAGCTTAGTATGGCTTAGTTTGGCTTGTTAAAGCTCCAGCTAGATAGCTCTGGTTTGGCTTATATTATGAGTAATACTGTATCTCAAAATCGTAAGAATAGACAGTAATTTTAGTCCATAGTTCTTTTTGGAGGGTTAAATATACTCAGTGTTGAACTGGGGCCTGACCTTTTACATGCCTTACTCTAAGTTACAGTTCACAAATCGTATTTTCCCTCAACCCACACCCCATCCTGTCCCAAAGCTTTCTTGAAAATTACATTGGTCGCTAGGTCATTGTGACGTCACAAAGCTTCTGACCTTCCATTGGGACCACGTGACCCTTTAACCTTTGACCTAGAATGCTTGACCTCCTTTGGAAGCTTTCAGAACATCAAGGGTTGGGTAGGTTGCAGCTATGTTTGGTCAATGTTGGCTCCATGCTGGCAACCTAATGGAGTAGAAAAGTAAAATTGGCCCATAGTAGCTATAGAGCAATGGTCTTATTAATGATAAACAATATCACCATTATTATATTATAAAGATCACCTCACAATTAAGACCATCTCACTTTTAAGACCATCTCACTACTAAGACCACCTCAATATTAAGACCACCTCATTATTAAGACCACCTCACTATGAAGACCACCTCACCATAAAGACCACCTCACTATTAAAACCACCTCACTATTAAAACCCCTTCACTACTAAGACCACCTCACTATAAAGACCACCTCACTATGAAGACCACCTCACTATAAAGACCACCTCATTATTAAGACCACCTCACTATAAAGACCACCTCACTATAAAGACCACCTCACTATAAAGACCACCTCACTATAAATACCACCTCAATATAAAGACCACCTCACTATTAAAACCCCTTCACTACTAAGACCACCTCACTATAAAGACCATCTCACTATGAAGACCACCTCACTATGAAGACCACCTCACTATCAAGACCACCTCATTATTAAGACCACCTCAATATTAAGACCACCTCACTATAAAGACCACCTCACTATAAAGACCACCTCACTATTAAGACCACCTCATTATTAAGACCACCTCACTATAAAGACCACCTCACTATAAAGACCACCTCACTATTAAGATGCTTCACTATTAAGGCCACCTCACTATTAAGACTACCTCACTATTAAGACCACCTCACTATTAAGATCACTTCACTATTAAGACCATCTCACTATGAAGACTACCTCAATATTAAGACCACCTCACTATCAAGACCACCTCACTATTAATACGACCTCACTATCAAGACAACCTCACAATTAAGACCACCTCACTATCAAGACCACCTCACTATCAAGACAACCTCACTATCAAGACCACCTCACTATTAATATCACCTCACCATCAAGACTACCTAACTATTAAGAAAGACTACCTCAGTTTTTATATATATATATATATTTTTTTTTTTTTTTCCGTTTTATGTTCTTACATTTGATTTCGGACTTCAAACTGACATTTTTACCTAACAATGTTCTAGAATGAGAGTATGATATGGATATTTTTTGTCAAACATACATTGAAATAATAATTTTTTCATTAATATTATTTCAATGCAATTCCAACACGTTTACATTTTTGAATATGTTTAATATGTCTAATATGTTTAATCAAAATAAGGATTTCATATTTGGTTGAATAAGAAACTAAAAAATAAAACAAGCATCAGCTATCAATTAAACTAAAGTCACAATTTTGATATTAAAGTGAATTTTTAGTCAAGGAAATATAACAAAGGTGTGTCATATTGTTAACTACACAACAGAAAAATAAGTCATGATTCAAAAGGTAAAATGTAATTGCATAAAGATATATTCAAATGAATTTAATGCTGCAAATGCAAAAAGTATTATTATCATAAGCAGTAAAAATATTCCAGAAAATATGTGAAATTCATAGCAACATTTTCATAATCTAGCTCTGATGAATTATTATAATTTCACATAAAAATAACTTTTGAATATGTTCAGGGTGTATATAAGCTCTTAAATTATTTTGAATAATTTGTGTATTTCTGAATTGTGTATTATTAATTATGATTTCACATAAAAATAACTTTTGAATTTATTTTGGGGTGTATATAAGCTCTTAAATTATTTTGAATAATTTGTGTATTTCTGAATTGTGTATTATTAATACAATATGAATATCAGAAATATTCCAATCGCATACAAACACAATCTTTCTCATATTCCAAAATCACCCCACCCAAAGACCTCTCATAATTTCAACCCACCAGGGGGCACTGCAGACTGTTTCCTTCACCCCTTTAAGCCCCACAATTCCCTGTTTCCGCCCCCTGGATCATGCTCAACAGTTCTGGTATTTGTGGAATGTCTGAGGAATGTTTAGAATGCATGGCATGTGCTATGGAATGTCTCCGCAGACTTTGCTTGATATCTGAGTGTCTAGAACATTTCCAGAAATATATATAAGTGTCAACAGGTCAAACATAGGCTTATGCCAAACAAAGGATATTTAGGTATTTGCCAAAAAGCCATTCTGCTTTGGGCATCGTGGGAATTACAATGAGCCAGAAGTATTGTTACAGATTAAAGGTGCACTGTCTGTCAAAATGACAGTGGCCAAAATCTAGTGCATTCAATTCATTTTCTTCTTTACACTGATTACCTACCGTCCAGAGTTTTGCTGGGTTCACAGTTTCTCTATAAAAAATATAAACTTAATTTTTCATGCCATCAAAAATACCGATTTATTTACCGTCATGAGCGTCATTAGCGTCCTCGCTTCGTGATACATTTTATTAAACAGCTCCTTCAATTTTCGTCCGATTTTCAAAATTCCAAGTTTATTACGTAAAAGAATGTGTGGGCGTTTCGCTCTTTATATGAATTGAAACAATTCTGATATCAATTTTTCACAAAATGACTGAAATCGCGAATCGGCGACGCTCTTCAGTACGTTCCCATGCATAATTAACTAAAATGTAAACAAAGCCGATCAAGTCGATTCCTGCGATATTTAATAATTTAGTTCAATCTAAACAATTGTGGTTGTTGATTTTATCAGTAAGAAGCATTTTCTTTCATTTGGATAGATTTTTTGATGGTAAAAAAATCGAAAGACAGTGCACCTTTAAGTGGTGAAAATGTGTGTGATAAACTCTTACATGCAATAAAATGTGTGAGTTTATCCCACACATTTTCACCTATAAATCTGTAATGATATTGTAATCAACAATATGGTTAGCTTCTTGGTGATTATCATGATTTGAAATATTAACAAAATTACATTAAATACCATATGTTGCAAGAATATAAATGACTTGTTTATCAGTTACCATAACAACTGGCCATAGTGATGGCAAGCAGGCCAAACACTTGTATCACAAGAAAGATAAGGAATGATTTACTGTCAAGGATGTTTTTTATAAGTTTGACTAATTAGTAAGAATTTCTGTCCAATTCAAATTGGTTCTGTGTGAGAATAAAGTACATAACTGCTTAAAGGCACCTTAAAGGCACCTTAAAGGCACATTAAAGGCACTTAAAGGCACATTAAAGGCACCCTTTTGAGACACCTTTGAGACTTTCTCCACAGGTTAACTTTTTTGTGTGTGTATTAAAGGAGACTGTTGTTGCTCATATAATTAAGCCCCGCAATAAGGTGCTATAACTGTTATTGCATTATGAAAACTTCCAGAACTAGATCTATAATGATCAGATATTCATCATCATCATTATAAATTATTAGAATTAATATGCATTATAATCACCATGCAGTTGTGGAAGAAAGTTTCTGCACATCTGTTGAATGGGCACGATTTTGGTGTGGAGGTAATTTTCGAATTTAAGTTGTTATTCAAGAAAAATTAAGCTGTTGCATTCCCTTGTAATTCCCTTCCAATTTTTCTTGATTAGGTCAGTCCAAAATTGCTAATTAGACTGCTCTTGATTGTCTCAGCATAGTTTTTACCAACTTTTGCAACATAAACAAACTTATAGTACATGTCTTACTGAAGTCTCCCCTTCCTTAGAAATTTACAGTTAGATAAATATATATATATATAGATATTGTTTCTCTTTGTTTCTCTTTGTACATGGCCAAATGTGCCAATTGCGTTTTCCATGTGTTTATCCAAGCGCATGGAAAACGCACGTGACACAATTGGCCATGTATACTTGTTTATTGTCATGTAAGGTTAAACATTTCTGTGGAAAATAAATAGTGTCTGAGAATGAGGAAATTATTTCTACCACTGTGTATTAAGACCTTTGACTGGATTGTTTACTTTTCTGCAACCTTTTATTATTTGTCTTACACAGACCTCAAACGAGTTTTAAATCAGCATCATTTTTATTAATTAAGAATTAAAATTACAATGTTAGCATCGTATTTTACAGCATGAATTTTTGCCTAACATTTGTGATGCTCATATTTCAAATAATTACAATTGATCAAATTCATTCGTAACCCAGATAGCGTTCCAAATCAGGCCAGCGTCGTTTCTACATCGAGTCGACATCGCGCCGACATCGCGCCGACATCGATACGATTTGGAATGCTAACTGGAAACATACTTTTTGACAGTTTGAAGTGATATATTCCTGGCGCATAATTTACTTCTTTAGACCAACAACTGGCCATGTTCAGCAGTTCTGATGACGTCATCAATTTGCTTTGTTGCAGTCAGACTTATTCCGGGGTCAAGAAGAGGACATTTGTCAAGCAAGAACTCTCTTCTTATTCATCCTAGAAGCCTAGAAGACTGGCAAACTACGGACTATGGATTCCTAGGAATGATATTCTTCCCAGAAATATTCTCCTAGAAATGTGATATTTCTAGATATCCTCTTTCTATTGTGCTACAATGGTGAACAATTGTCTATTGTTCAGGACTGTTGACTGACAATGAGAAGAACAGTAGGCCTATTGTTGCGTTTGGAAGTTACCTCATGACGTCACAATAGTGGCAGAACAATATATATTCAGCCTCGTTTTGGAATATTCCATGTGATGTCATATTTAACAGATGGATTGTTACTTTGAGATCAAATGCTGATGTCATCAATTTGAAAAGCTTTTATATAATCTACTTTTGGAACAATAGCAATGAAGTCATTACTAATTAACATAATTTATTCATAGATAACTCTACATTACTTTAATGCAACATATATGGTATTACTGAAAGATATATCATATATAAATGTCATATTCATTGAATATATGCAAGTTCGGTTTGTATATATATATATGACTGGTTCTGGCATATATACACAGCAACAATAAGTGCTGATGAGACGAGATATCTCAGTCCCATATGAAAAACATATTCATAAACAGTAGAAGTGCAGAAAATATGCATGGAATTTAAGTCAATATGAGTATGGCTGGAGATATGAAAACAAAAGAACTGGCTGTATGACATATCTCTGGATTCATATATATATATATATATGAATATATATCATATTTGAAGGTTGTGTAAAGTTCAAATTTAATTGTGTATGAAAGCAAAAATAATTTTGGAGTATATTCATACACGAAACATTTATCCAATTTATCATACAGATCTAATTTTTCATTTCAATGGTCATTAAGAGAATATAGAATTCCATAAAGCCATAATTCATATTTACATGGAAAAACGACATATTTATGATTAATGGATGATGTCTGATGGACGAAATTTCCCAAGAAAATGGAAATTCTTCATCGGAGTCCCATGAAATAGCGTGCAATGTCAGATGAAAGAAACTTCGTCCTATTTCATTTGTGTCAAATGACATGAAAGCTGTCTAAGCTAATAAGTCTAAATACAGTCTATCTCCCCAGAACTTACCCTCTGCTTCATAGCATATCAAGGATATTATTTCATATTTTGATCTTCCAAACTCCATTGATTAATTCAACATTATATCTGAACACATTTTACATCAAATTTAATATATTAAGTGAAAACATCACAAGTTTTAAAAAGTCTATCACAAAAATGCATCTCATGATAATTACATACATTTATTCATATCAATAATTTAAAGTATCTACTTGCATTTAAATCTTAAATATTTGTGATTCTCAGGTTGTCAATTTAAAACATCTTCCTGAGTTTGGTAAAGATTAAGTTACTCCAGATTAAACAAACAAAGTTGAAGAATCTAAAACAGTTTGCTTGTTTGAAACTGAAGAACTTGGTTGCCATGGAAACTGTTTATAAATGATGCTAAGACAAACGTCTATACATCATTAGTGTTTGCCTGGATTATACAGAAATCATGTGGAATAGTAACTGTTATTAAAGTTGAAAAATAAGCCTACTGCGCTGGAATTTACTATATTTGGATTATCATTTTAGCACTGTAAAAAATTGCTGTAACTTAAACAGTATTTTACAGACAAAATTACAGTAGACAATTGCATACAATGGAGTCATTATCGGGGTCAGAGGTCACGATGGACCAGTCAGGATTAAGCACTGTGTCAAGTCCCAGTACAAGTACAAATACAAGTACAAGTACAAGTACAAAGGAGAGCTCAAGTACAAGTACAATTGCAATGTTGAAGATGTTCTTTCTGCTGTTACTGATGCCTGTATCTTCTATAATGGGTAAGTACCATTTAATTATCAAATGTTTCAACAAATTTACAATGAATTGTGTACTTGTATTTAAAGATGTCATTGCAAAGTCATTCTTTCATCCATCCATCATTCATTCAAATAATTTCACGTAATTTCATCATTCATTCATTCATTCATTCATTATGGTGGTACACGACGACAATGTTTTACAGTTGCTTTAGAGCAACATTCATTCATTCATTCGTTCATTCGCTCCAGTGCTATTGACAAAATCGCAATGTTTTAAAACGTTGCTAAAGAGTAAAATATCAAACTTGTTTACGATTTCATAGATTCCGATTGCATTTATTCTTCCCAAAGCTAACAAAATACAGTAAAAAGGTTATTTTGATAAAAAAGAGGAGTACAAACGAGTATGCAAGAGGGGAATGGTAGACCACTCAACAACAAAATAATTCATTTACAGACTATATAATGCGTGTGTGTATGGGATAACCATGTTTTACATTGTTTGTTTTTACTAATTTATCATATCTATACTGTGTATATCATGGAATCGACTTCATTCTTGTTTCTATACAAAAAATGTGAAAACTTGTTTGGACGTTACAATATAATAATAATTGAAGCCAAATTTGTTACTACATAGCTGCAGGCCGCTGAGGCGATCGCCTGCTCTGATTTTGGGACACATTAACCTATTTTTGGGCAAAATTGGCAATGCATTTGATGGACTATTTTTAGTTTGGAAATTATAAGCCTATTGAACTTATGGAAGTGAAGGTCATGCAAGTAGGATTTCTCCTCCTCTATTTTTGAAGTCTTGCTACGGCCCTGAGCTGGCAAACTGCAGCACATACATTTGCAATTGCTGTGGAGTATACTGATGCTGGCGAATGAGGATATTGATGTAATACAAAACTGGGAAATTCCATTATTATCGCTGGACAAGAGTTACTATAACTTTCTATGGGATTTCCTTTACTGTGCATGGAGTGGTATATCCATGGAATTTCCACGAATAAGTAATTTCAACGTAATGTTTCAGAAAATAATACAATGCGTTTAATTATTTAGGTTTTATTCAATAAAGGGTTATGAAAATATTATATCAATTAATGTTTTATACCTTGATAATTCCTTAAGCATGTAGGTAAACTCAACTAGTCTTCAAAGTGCAAACTACAATAATACAGTCAACCCCAAAAGTTTACATCCACCTGAGCAGAATACAGTTCACTGCAGAATACAGTTCACTTCAAGCTAAATACAGTTCACTTCGAGCAGTATACAGTTCACCATTATTGATATTCCGATAACAATTCTTACCTTTTTCCTTTATTTCTATCAAAGTTTGTAGCAATATTGTATCACTAGGATAATCTTATTTACAATTTTTACGTATGACATCTTGTTCAAGTGTGTACGTATGTACACTTTTGGGTCTTACTGTATATACCCAACCCAAAAGAAAATACCATCAATATATATATCTATATATATATATTATCCACACACTATCAAGAACACTGTACACTGGACCTCTCTGTCCCTATTGGTAAACAAACGTCTGACGCTTTTAAAGTCAGCAGCCATTTGTTTGGAAGGCCTTTCTTCAGTGTCTCAAGGCAGACTGTTGGTAAACACACAAGTGCTAAACTGGCCCCTTGCTATTTGCTGATGAAGGGAATGTTATGCTACTAGACATAGCGTCTGTCTGTCAAATATCCTTTGTTTTACTGCATATAGCATCTTGTTTGGTACATATCAGTATGCTTATTAATGTGTAGATGATAATTACAAATAAATTGGCCATTGTTTTTCTATGGCTTGTAGTAATGTTGTCATAAATAAATGCACTCTTAATTGTAGTTGCCATACTCTTACTTATTCTGTACTATTATTAATAGCAGTCATTCTCCAACTAATACTTGCCATACTCTCACTTAGAGTTGCCAGACTCTTACCTATAGTTGTCCTACTCCTACTTATAATTATCATACTCCTACTTACAGCTATCATACTTTTACTTATAATTGCCATACTCTTATTTATAATCATCGTACTCTTACTTGGAATTGTCATACTCTTACTTATAATTATGATAATCCTACTTATTATTATCATACTTTAACATATAATTATTGTACTCCTACTTATAATTATCATACCCTAACTTATAAGTAACTCTACTTATAATTATCATACTCTTACTTATAATTATCATACTCTAACATATAATTATTGTACTCCTACTTATAATTATCATACTCCTACTTATAATTATCATATTCCTACTTATAATTATCATACTCTTACTTATAATTATCATAATCTTACTTGTAATTATCATACTCTTACTTATAATTATCATAATCTTACTTATAATTATCATACTCCTACTTATAATTATCATGCTCCTACTTATAATTATCATATTCCTACTTATAATTATCATACTCCTACTTATAATTATCATATTCCTACTTATAATTATCATACTCTTACTTATAATTATCATATTCCTACTTATAATTATCATACTCCTACTTATAATTATCATATTCCTACTTATAACTATCATACTCTTACTTATAATTATCATATTTCTACTTATCATAATCATACTGTAACTTATAATTATCATACTCCTACTTATAATTATCATAATCTTACTTATAATTATCATACTCCTACTTATAATTATCATACTCCTACTTATAATTATCATATTCCTACTTATAATTATCATACTCCTACTTATAATTATCATATTCCTACTTATAATTATCATACTCCTACTTATAATTATCATACTCTTACTTATAATTATCATACTCTTACTTATAATTATCATACTCTTATTTATAGTCATCATACTCTTATTTATAGTCATCATACTCTTATTTATAGTCATCATACTCTTATTTATAGTCATCATACTCTTATTTAAAGTCATCATACTCTTATTTATAGTCATCATACTCTTATTTATAGTCATCATACTCTTACTTATAATTATCATACTCTTATTTATAGTCATCATACTCTAACTTGGAATTGTCATACTCTTACTTATAGTTGTCATACTCTTAAATATAATTGCCATATTCTTATAATAGTCATACTCTTACTTATGATAACCATACCAATAACTAGTTATTATATTGTCATTCTCTTGCTTATAGTTGCCATACTCTTACTTATAACAACAAACCTCTCTTTTCACTTATTTGCCCTCTTCGTTTTGTGAGAGTTTCTACCAAACTTCTCTCTCTCTGTGTTGGCAGTTGACTTTCAGCCCCCAAGACAAATAGGCCAATCCAATAAGCCGCAAACAGACTGGCCGGCTAGCTGGTTAGTTCAATAATTTGCAAAGAGAGACGACCGAGAGGGGCATGATGGGAAAAAAGTGCTCAACAGTCTCTGCTCTATCTATAGTTAATCTTTGGCCAGATTGAGATTTAGACATATCACATGGTATGGTATATTTTTATGACTTCTCTAGATTCTATGGTTTCTAATTTGACATCTATAATTTGATAAAAAAAATGAAGTCATTCTACACAAAACACTTAACAGAGAACATAAGATAAAATTTGTTTACTGCTCTTAATAGTGTGGTGGTCTTAATTGGTGAGGTGGTCTTAATAGTGAGGTGGTCTTAATATTGAGGTGGTCTTAATATTGAGGTGGGTCTTAATAATGAGGTGGTCTTTATAGTGAGGTGGTCTTAATTGGTGAGGTGGTCTTAATTGGTGAGGTGGTAATAAATGTGGTGCTCTAGTTACGTAATTTCTTGCTAATTCGGTGTTTATTCACAACAATAATCATATATTCACCCAAAGATCTGTTTATAACCTTCTCAAAAACCTATTTCAGCTGCTGAAAGCCACCCCCTGACTGGGCTTTGTGCATGTAAGCCCTTGTGAAGCTTTTGTAATGAGATCCAATTCATTCATTTAACATTTTACTCAAATCTGCTGGATGGAGCTGCTCTTGTCATTCTAGCTGGTTTAGTTTTCCCGTCGACATCTTCCTAATTCATCACCCTATTCCAGAATATTGGACCCTCTGTTTACAATTAGGTGTTTGTAATTTCAAGTCCTTTTCAAACATCATCTCATTTGAATATGACTGATTTAAGTAATTTGAATAATTTGAGATTCAAAGCAGCTAAAACATCTGTGAGGTGGGAGTTGGATTGGAGTTGATTTAGTCATGTGATACCACAACTGAAAGGCTATTTATCAATGATGCCAAAATGGAAGGTTTGAATTCCAGGTCATTGAATTACTGATGAATCGGTGCAGTTTTTGGGACCAAATATGGTCTTATACAAAAACTGGGGGTTCTGTTATTACAACTTAAATCTGGGTCTAGGGTTAGGGTGTGTCAGGGTTAGAGTTAAGTTGTATATTGTTTACAATATATTGGTTTTTACTGAATTAGTATTTTGGGTTAGAAGACAATAATTATGTTGAAAGGCTTTTTTATGTTAAAACACATTTCATATACTTGTCTCAGTGCTACTCGGTCTGAAGCTTAGTCAGCTTATATGACCATCTACCAGAGGTAGACGTAATGATGAGATAGTAAGGCTGCTTGGAGTCATGTTATGTTACATCTTGACCCCATAAGTGGAGTTTTAAATACGTGGCATTATGTATGCCCAGTCAAGTAAAAAATCCCATCTTAAGGTTTAAATGAGCAAATGTGCACCAGTGTGGACTCGATCCAAGCCTTATCATCTCATCTTTATGTCTGCCTCTGGCAGCTGGTCACACATTAAACCAGTAAAATATGATAGTCGTACACAGTTTCATTTTATTGCTGGCAAGGTGTCCACTATAGAGTTTTATTGTATGACATAAAGAGATAATATATCATATTATCAACATTTTGTTGTCCAATGCAACTTTTTCTATCCAATATGACAAAATATTGGACAGTCGCATGGTATAAATGAAGAGATTTTACAGGACAAAGACATTTCTTTTGAGACTATACTTATATTACAGTCAATGAAGGCTGACAAATGGTAGCACAAAACAATCCAAATCCATACAGACTGTAGACAGAAGCCTGTCAGATTTAAGTACAAACTTAATATGCCTCGTTCTGAGGACAATTTGTAGTACTCCATCTAGAGGGCGCTGCATTCAGACTTTTCTCTACTATCGCTCACCCAATATGCTCCAGAAAACCCCCCAGAAAAGAGACTTCATTGTGAATTCTGAATGGTCCCAAACATCAAAGAACTGTGACGTCATTTTCATTCACACATCAAAGCCAATGACGTCATCATGATTGTTTGTTCTAGTGTGCTTCTTCATGAATGACTTTGAATGTTCCTTAGTTCTTTAGAAGTTCTTGTTATTTAGGGCACCAAGATTTGCTCTAGAATGTTTTGAAAGTAAATTGTTGTTGGAGAGGAGAGGAGAGGAGAGGAGAGGAGAGGAGAGGAGAGGAGAGGAGAGGAGAGGAGAGGAGAGGAGAGGAGAGGAGAGGAGAGGAAGAAGAGAGGAAGAAGAGAGAAAGAAGAGAGAAAGAAGAGAGAAAGAAGAGGAGTAAGAGGAGAGGAAGAAGAGGAGTGGAGAGGAGAGGAAGAAGAGGAGAGGAGTAAGAAGAGAGGAAGAAGAGGAGAGGAGAGGAGTTGTCTAGCCTGGTCTAGGTTCAATTTTACATGCATTTTCTTATGGAACTGCAGGGTAGGATAGGATAGGACATAACATAGGATAGGACATAGAATAGGATAGCATAGCATAGCATAACATAGCATAGCACAGCATAGCATAGCATAGCATAACATAGCATAGCATAGCATAGCATAGCATAGGATAGCATAGGATACATTTCACTTTATTATTAAGGCGGTTTGACCAGAATATTTTATATGTAATTTATTCAGGTAGATCAAAAAGATAATATTTTGTGCACCTCTTTATTATATGTTCTGTATATCATTGAGAATTCTCCTAATTGACTCTTTTAAATCGAAGCAACGTCTGGATGCTGAGAGTATATATGCCAATAGCGTTAGATCTGCTCAACCTAAATCTGCTAGCCCATTGCTATGACAGCCTGCCAGTCATTTCGGCTTACAGTCTAAAGGGCCAATAAAAATGTCGGCCACATAAAAGACGGCAAGGTGGAGGGGAGTCTTTGTGCAACTAATATAGGGATTACTTTGTGCCTTTGTGAAGTAATACAGGAATAATGTGCTCTATTGTTCTGGGAACTTTGTGCTTTTCCCCACAAACCACACACTAATGAAGCTGTGTTGTGGAGTGGGCACAAAGCCCTTATGAAAAGAGAGCTGGTATGCCATAGTGTATGGGATGATGCAATGTCATTGTATTGCACGAGAAATACGGTTATTATAGAATTGCCAACATCTAAAAAATAAGCAAACACAATTGTGGGATTTTGGTGTTTTTAGGAAGCATTTGGTGAACATTAAGTATTTTTATGATGATAAGGTCCGTTTTGGAGTGGAGGGTGGGTGGATTAGGGCTTTACGTCCTGTATTTCTGCACCTGATGGGCTAATTAGAACAGGCAGGGACCATGGCAATGAGATAATGGATGAAAAAGCCATCCAACTTAGACACATTTACCCCCTGGGTGGGGTCTTTTACTTGCCTCAGCATAGAGACAAATGACGAATCATTTTGCCTCTTAACTCGATTCTGAATATCTAATAACCCCATGCTGCAGCACAAATTATGCTGATTCTTCTCATGCTGGGCTTTCTGGAAATATATATTTATTTGTACAATATATTATACTAGATTTTATTAGCAGTAGAGTTCTGATTAGGAGTGTCTCATTTTCCATATATTACGAAAAGCTATGTAATTCAATTTTATCGACCAAAATATCATATTTATTTGTGTAATTCTTGCTCCTAAATCTAGCTTCTGCACCTGTATTTTTAACGAGCTTATTTATAGTGCTTCATCTTTGAATTGGCATCAGGCACCAAAATACCATCAGATCTTTTTAATCCAGCACATTTTTTCTGTTTTTCTTTTTTTTTGTCACTTCTTTTTTCTCCTTTGTGGAGTCATGACACTCTCTGGTCCAATAGGACGAAATGGAAGTGGACGAAATGACCACTGAATGAAAAAATTGCCTCCCTTATTGGCCCTTTTGACCATCACACGCTCATGTGACCAGACAATGACCACGTGACCCATTAGGGGGACCAGACGGAAGCGGAAATGCAAGCCACTTCCGGTCTCCTTGGGCTGGAGAGTTCTATACTCTTGGGAGTCACGTGCCTTGAAGGAAAAAAAGCCAAATGGCGGCTGCTCGAGTGGTCACTGGTCAAGAGGACGGCATGGTCAGGTTACGTAACAAGTAGCACTGGGATGCTGAAAACGAATCCAGAAAAAAAGGGCGAGTTTTACAACAGTTGAAGTGATGACGTGCCTAAACAGTTGCTTTCATTAACATATATATTTGACCTTTACTAAATTTTACTCTTTGCAGCACTTCAGACTGAAACAGCCACATTTAGAAAATAACATGCATAGACTTTTTCTTAAACGTTAAAGGGTCGATAGCACTGAAAGAACTGTTTTCCTTAAAAGTAAATAAAAAAGCTCTTTTAGATCTCTTTTTTTTCCTGGACTTGTTTTCAACAACCCAGTGTTCCTTGTTTTCCAATGGCTTCAATACTATTGAAAATTGCAGATTCAGGCACATTTTTCCAACAGCTGTAACTCTTCTCAAAATGCAAAACCTTAGCACAGAACTAGGTTTTTTTGTCCATCTTAACAATTGTGATAAGTTTGAAAATAATCTGAGATGGACATTGCCCTAATTTTGGATGATTTTCTCTGAGACAGGTCACTAAGTCTGTTAAGGTAGGTTGTACACTACCAAGATGATGCTGAATGGCTGCCACGGCAACCTGATGTATGTCCCCGTTCTTTAATTAGGCTGGGGGTAAAGATATGCATCCTAGTTGCTATGGAGACATCTTACCCCTCTCAATCCATCATGGCTATCGTGTTCATCGTATCTTAATGGCTGACTGCTTTCCCTGCTATATTCTTTTATCAACATGATACATAACATTCTGCCGTCATTTGCATTAATTACCCCACAGCCTCTGTATCTTTTAGCCCCCACATCTGCCCCATAAATATGCTAATATCTCTCCAAACTTCATTAGTTTAGGCCACAGTAATTTAGAGCAGCAGCCAGATTCAGGCAATCTGTGCAAAGCCAAAGCTAATATACGCAGCACTACAGTCGTTAAAAAAAGAATATGACTCAAGTTTGCAGCTGCAAGTGTTTGAAGCATTAAATTAGAAAGTTGCAGTTGATAAAATTGTGCAAAAAAAACATGGCAGACACTGTCTCTATATCGTAGATCAGTTGGTATCAATTATCATATTTATGTCATAAAAAATATCATGTTCAGCTTTATTTTAATGTCTGTGTTGACCTTTTGACATGATTCACTTTCAATATTTGACATGTGTTAAAGAAGAAAAAAGAAAAGAAAACCTTATTAAAGTAAATATGCCTGAAATATATCTGAAATATAAATCCTTAAAATTAGATTTAGAATATTATTTGTATTTTTGCTCAACTAACTGCAAATCTAGGAAAATAAAACTCTTTGCTCACAGCTTATAACTTTAAGAATCTGTAAATTTAAAAATTGTTTTGCCAATATCATTTTATATGCATAAAATATTATGAAACAAAGCTCGTAATTACATCTAATTAAGTCAGTGTAGACTTGCTGATCATTTACTAGTGTTTCATTAATTACGTTTCAATTAAATGAAGACTCGCATATACTGCAGCTCAAGTAAGCCATAATTAAACTAATGCAACTACATTATTTTTCAAATTAAAAACAAGGATATTATTCAATTGCAATCAGATTACAAATTCACATAATTAGAAAAGGAGCTACAGTAATCCCAGACTTAATTAGATAATTAGATAATTACTGAAGATTTTAAAATGTAGATGAAGATTGAATTAGATGTAATCAGCATGTTTTTCCCATCTCCTAATTACAAAAAAACCAACATAATTATAACTTTCCAAACAAGTTTTTTTTGTGGATTTTTGTAAAATTGGAAAGTGTAGCATGAAACGTGATGACTTAATTATAAGACTCTTTAAGCAAATCTGAAAATATCTTTGACAAACACAACTTTGCCTTCATATATATTATATATGGCAATGCTTCCATTTATGAATATCCTATCCTATCCTATCCTATCCTATTGCTATCACTATCCTATCCTATCCTATCGTATTCTATCGCTATCCTAGCCTATCCTATCCTATCCTATCGGTATCCTATCGGTATCCTATCGGTATCCTATCGCTATCCTACCCTATCATATCCTATCCTATAGCTATCCTATCATATCCTATCCTATTCTATCGTATCTTATCGTATCCTATCCTATCCTATTCTATCCTATCCTATCCTATAGCTATCATATCCTATCATATCCTATCCTATCCTATCCTATCCTATCTTATCGTATCCTATCCTATCATATCCTATCCTATCCTATCCTATCCTATCCTAGTTAAGTACATGTAAGTGCAGTCATTGGTTTAATAAGACAACCTAAAAACCTGGCTATGGACTGCCAGTGTAAGAATGCAGATTTGTATCATTGTACATATTGGGCATATAACTGCACCCTAGAGCACCCCTTAACACTGCATTATGTGTTTGCCTTGTGCATATGGGCTGCACCATGAGCATATAGAGCTGAAGCAATGGAAGCAACACAGACCATGTACTGCTCTGTATGCAGTGTTAGGAATCAGTTCTCAGGCTAAGTGTAAACATTCACACATTCAGCAATCTCCCTCCCACCCTGTGTAGTCACTCTGGGGTCATATTTCAAGGTTTTCCCATCTGCCCTAATCCTGCTCTGCCCAGCTCATGAATACTTTGATTATGTCATGAAAAATCGCCACCAGAGGGCGGTTCTGTGACCAGAGGTGTAAACAGAATGCCTTATGATAGGTGGGGTAAATCTGTGGAGTAACCAATATGGGTTATACCCCCACAATGAGGCTAGATAGAAAAATGAACATGCATATATGAAGAATCAGCTACACCATAAGACCTGTCTTAGGCAAGCATTTTAATCCATTTCTTGATTATAATAATACTTTTTTCTGCTCCTATTTCCTGGCATATTTGACAAGGGGGCCTAGCACATTAGTGGCTGCTTGGCTTACAAATATCATGTCCCACGTTCAATACCCACTGAGCTGTTTCTTACTTCACCGGTGGCCTAATGATGGCAGGATATGCCAATTCCACATTGTATTGGTCAGTTCTACTGAAGGTCCCAGATTTGACCAGGCACTCTTCATGAGCTACATCCCAGCTCGATGTTAATAGCATGAGACGTCAAACTGGGGGTGCCTTGTGCTCAGTGTCTATGTTAGGGCTAGTAAAATACCCCACCCATAGGGTACATGGCCAAATGTGCCAAGTGCGTTTTCCATGAGAATGATAAACGCATGGAAAACGCATGGTTTTTGCCTCATTATAATTAGCTAAAAACCATGCATTTTCCATGCGTTTATCCTTCTCATGGAAAACGAACGTGGCACATTTGGCCAAGTAAGTGTGTAACATGTTGTGGATTACAAGCAGCTTATCATCTCTTCATTACGTCTGCCTGCAGTTTGTCATAATATCATTAGCTGGCTTAGTTTGAAACCAATAGCATTGAGACATTGCAACACTGACATTGTTATGATATCATATTTGTAGACAATGTCATGTACTATTTTCCTCTCATTCTTCCACCTCTATTCCCCTCTCCTTTTCTTACTCTCACTTCTCTCTTGTGCTTTACGACAAAACGACTCTTCTAACCACAAGGACAGGAACTTCAGGTAGTCTCGATCCTCCTCAAACAAGAATGAATAGCTTCGTGGTCTTGTGAGTCAGTAGCCGAACTGACTGATGATACGTGTTGCTTTAATGAATTGCTTCATCTGTAGCCGAATTTGCGATGGCGAAATGACTGATGGTACTTGTGGACTCGAGGCATTCAGTGTCGACAATGACTGATGTTACAAGTAGCCGATATGACTTATGGTTGTTATATCAAAGCAGCTCTCAAGCCGAAATGACTGATGACCACATAGCCGTGTTTTTCTATTTTTCTTCACGGCGAATTGACTGATTGTGCTGACCGCCCTGCTGGTTTCTCCTGTCACATTGAATCATGGGTAAAAGAAACGGATGAATTTTTCGAGACGAATTGACTAGTATCTAATTGTTAGAGTTCCCAAATATGCAAGGCAGGTATAATAGATAGATAGAGAGATGGTAGATAGATAGGTAGAGAGATAGATAGATAGATAGATAGGTAAATAGGTAGATAGATAGGTAGATAGATAGATAAGTAGACAGGTAGATAGATAGATAGGTGATAGATAGATAGATAGAAAGAAAGAATAGATAGATAGATAGATATATAAATAGATAGATAGATAGATAGATAGATGGATAGATAGATAGATAGATAGATGGATAGCTAGATAGATAGACAGATACACAGATATATAGATAGACAGATAGATAGTTAGCTGGATAGATAGATAGATAGATATATAGATAATTAGATATGGAAAGTGCAGCCCTATAAAGCAAGTTTTTGCTGCTCTCCAATGGATGATGAGTCCATCCATGTTACACATTTCATAAAGTGTGTTACACCACCAAATATGCAGCACTTCAAAGTTTTGTTAAGTAATTTCAAGACACTGTCCTCCAAGATTTAATATGAATCTAGCATGACGCATAATGGCAAAATTACCTCATTGAAACTCCATTCTCGGAGACAAATTCATGATGACCATCGCATTCGCCTGAATGTCTGCCATCAGCTGTCGGTGGAGGAATATTCCTGCTTAAATGACATGCAGCTTTCAGGATTATGCTTAAATTGACCTCGGTATGAATGGGCTTTAAGAATTCTGTCTGTAATTTGGGCGCGCGGAGCACACAGTGTCAGGACATGAATATAACATGCAATACAGCCCGCCTTAAGCTGTAACCTAATTTCTTCCTAAATCAGATGTTTATTGGAAGCCCAACAGCAATAAACACCTTCATACCACCGCGGTGGCAATTTGCTCCGACCAACTCAATGTATTTCCTCAGGGGAGTCCTAGCTGCTATATTGACTGTGGCCTTCGTGACCTATACCACAGAGCACTAGAATCTATGATATTGCTTCATGCGGCTGCTGTTACCAAAGAAAACCATTAATGTCGCAGTTATACTGTACATGGCATGTTCTCCAATCTCCCTTCGGCTGCTCTGAGCCAATAAGAATGCTTCGTTGTCATTCAGCATGGGTGTATGTTGGATAGGTTGAGTGTATGTTGGACAGCTGGATTGTATGTTGGATGGATTGAATGTATGTTGGATGGATTGAATGTATGTTTGATGGATTGAGTGTATGTTGGACGGCTTGAGTGTATGTTGGATGGCTCGAGTGTATGTTGGACAGCTTGATTGTATGTTGGATGGATGGAATGTATGTTTGATGGCTGCAGTGTATGTTGGATGGATGGAATGTATGTTGGACAGACGTGGTGTAGTACAATGAGTGGAGAATATATACATAACTTTTCTGAATCCCACAAAACTCTATATTGGACCCGTCCCATCCACTATCGTCATAATATTTTTCCCAAATGGATGTTTATGTCCACTAAGATTTCACAAAGTAGCTGCTCTTACCACAGGAAACAGCATTGAACAGTTTTTACACCCCACTCACGGGCACTATGTCCTAGCTTCTGGGCAACCAACATATTAGATTAAAAGCCCAAATGCGATGTAAATATGTTACATGATTGGCTGGTGATTTAGTTATGGTAGGTTAGGTCACATTATATAAACAATGCTGATTTAATTATTGCCTGCATATTTGGCTTGTTGCATCTTGCCTGAGTGGTTCTCAATACTCAAGCATTCAATCAAGGAACAAATTCATGTGATTAGAAATACAAAGTATAAATAACATTATAAAGTTATTCAAAATAAAAATAAAACCTAAATTCCACAACAGCAACAAAAAAAAAAAAAAATTCCCTTTAAACCTATTTAATTATATTGATACATGTTGATTATTTGGGTATTTAGAAATGTTGACTTTAAATAAATAAATTGAATCAATATCTGCCATTGAAAATTAAACATTTGATGCTGAGGAACGCTTCCATTAATATCATTTCTGCAGCGATTAGAATTATGGAAATATACAAAACCAAAAAAACTTTTTTTGTATTATTTTGTTTTTTACTCTAAGCACGTCATTTCTACTGTTAGTGCATCTTTAAGTCCGTTGATGTCCACGACGCTGCTTGAGACGCTCACGACGCCGTCTAAGACGCTCAGTTGACGCCTTGACGTTGAGTCTGACGCTGGCAGATTCCTTTGAAGACGTTCCTTAACTCTCTGATGAGCGCGTCAATCTCTTTGATGCCGCTGTGACCTGCAATTTGACGGCCGTCGTCCAGTTTCGGACGTGATTGACCCCTTCAAAACGTTCTTATCTGACGCAATGACGCTTGGTTATCTGCGTCTTACAGATGCATGATGGGATGCTGCAGCAACTTGAACACGCGATGCTCAGAAAGTCGAGTCATGGGATAAACAAATGCCCAGACATATGATTCTCTGATTTAAATTAAACAGAGTATCATTTACTGTGGATTTTGCAGATTTTTAAATCACGAATAATTTGGATCTAACACGTATACAATTTAAAAAATACTACTACAACTACTATTACTACTGCCAGTACTAATACTACTACTACTACTACTACTACTACTCTACCACTAACACCACCACTACTACAACTAATAACACCACTACCACTACTACTACTATGACTATTACTATTACTACTACCACCAATACTACTACTACTACTACTACTACTGCTGCTGTTACAACTACTACCACTTCTACTACTACCACTATTACTACTACTACTACTTCTGCTACTACTACTACTTCTGCTACTACTACTACTACTACTACTACTACTACTACTACTACTACTACTACTACTACTATTACTACTATTACTACTACTACTACTGTCACTACTACTACTACAACTATTACTACTACTATTACTACTATTACTACTACTACTACTGTCACTACTACTACTACAACTATTACTACTACTACTACTACTACTCCTACTAATACTAATACTAATACTAGCACTACTACTACTTCTATTACTATTACTACTACCACCACTACTACTACTACTGGTACTACTACTACTACTACTACTACTACTTTTGCCATTTGCAGAGTATAAATTTGTGCTCTACTTGAGTCAGTTTTTTGACAAATAGCCTTTTTCCTTTTTTGCATTTTCATGAGCACGTTCAGCCCCAACCTCTTTTTGCAATATTTGACCTTTTTGTCAATAGGTTATTGACCTTTTTGCACTTAAATATCACTCGCTGTTTGACTAAAGTATCACTTGCTGTTCATTATATTCCACACATGAACACGCCAAACTTTCTCAAAGGAGAAATATAAGTTCAATGTGTACAGAAGCATAATCCCTTAAAGATTCAGCTAAAATGAAAGGCTCCAGAATCCTTAAGCAACCATCATTATAAAAGCTCATATGGCAAAGTCAGAAAGGCTCAGCATATAATCACAAGGGCTCCATGACCAAGAATAACCTACACAGATTATGAGTAACTTCACAGGTTATTCCTCAGCTAATGAAGTCTTTTGATATGTACACTAAGTTCAACTTAATTTGGTTCATTTCAAGGTTTCTTTCATTATAGAGCCACTTTACTATTTTTGTAGGACAGGAACATTTTTTAAATACAATAATTATATTAGTGATCTAAAAAACTATGAAAAGTTGTGTAACTCTTTATTTAAAGTCTTTGGAAATCCTGGTCCACTCCTTGATGGCAGCCTTGAGTGAGTCAACACTCGGGTGTCTGGTTGGTGGCGTGTTTTAAAATGCCCCACGAAGCATAGTCCAATGGGTTCAGCTCCGGGCTGGAGGAGGGCCAGAAAGCTGCTGGCCAGAAATCAGCAAAGTTGACTAAGCAGAACTGCTGCACCTTCTTGGCTGTGTGGTAAGGGTCCCATCCTGGATCCACACATAGTTGCCCTCAGGGTAGTTGGCCTTCAGCCATAACACGACTTGGTACCTCAGGACCTTGTAGTAAGCATCTGCACCCGCTCTTTCTCCAGGCTTGAAGAAGAAGGGCTGCATCTTCTTGCCGTTGGAGGCCGCTAGACCCAAGACCATGACACGGGCTGGATGCTCGGTCCTGAGGGAGGATGCCCTGGACATCAGCTGTCGACTGTACATGGAATTAATCATGTCAGCAGTTCAAAACAGCATCTACTGTTGTTGGGAATTATTTTAGGATTGAATTTGGCACCAAAAAGGTCGTCTGAGTGCTAATGTTACGCTCTAGGTCCACCACATTGACTGATTTTACAGCTGACTGGCTACAGTTTCTTTGATATTAAGTCTCAAAACATTTAGTCAAGTAGTTGTTGGTTTATTTGCACTAAATTGCATTCCCAGTTTAACCTCCCCACGCCATAGAGAAACAAAATAGGCAGAAGTTAGTTATATTTTACAGATATGTCATCATTCATTAGAAAGCTAGTGCAATTTCAGATTATCTAGTGAGACGGTTCCAAGAATTATATGAAATAAACGTGACCAAATAACGTATAAACATTCAGTTATAATATCACGATAAGTGCCAAAATATATCTACACAGGTACACTGTTATATATTATATGCATCTATGCTGTGTGCTCTAAGCATTGCACGAATCCATACATTCTCTTAAAATGTCACTATAAACACCAAAAAAACATGTACATCCTGATACAAAGTACAACATAAGTTGGTCTGTGCACATCTCTGCAGCAATGAATTGGAAAACCTGCCTATGGATTGAGTAAGCTGCATGCAACGACAGGTGATGAGTTCTTCGCATGACGGGCTTTTCTCATCACTAATCAAAGACAGACTTAAGTTACTACTCAGTCATATTCAGTCAGTCGTTGACTATCGCTACACTATCATCCACTACCAAGTCATGCATTGCACCAAAGAACTTCTAGGGACAGCTCTGATTGGTTTTGACAGGTATGATGGAAAACTACAACTGATTTCATATCTTGGTAGCAATGGTAGATTGATAGTTAGATAGATGGATAAATAGATGGATAGATAGATAGATAAATAGATAGATAGATAGATACATAGATAGATAGATAGATAGATAGATAGATAGATAGATAGAAAGGTAGAAAGATACAAAGATACAAAGATAGATAGATAGATAGAAAAAAATATAGATAAGTAGATAGATGGATAGATGGATAAACAAATATGTAGATGGATAGAAAGATAGCCTAATGGTTAAGTCATCTGCTAATTCCACATTTGCCAGCTCAACTGAAGGGTCCCAGGTTCGATCCCTGGCCTGGGAACTCTTCATGAGCTACATCCCAGCTGGATGTTGATCGCGTGAGACGTTAAATTGAAGGTGACTCGTTTACTCTGTATCTATGTTTAGGCAAGTAAAAGACCCCACCCATGGGGTAAGTGTGGAGGACCCTAGCTTTCTCCTCCCTATCATCGCGAGTGGCACCAATTTCCTTAGAGGGATAGCTGCATCTAAATTCTATCTGTCAGTTTTTCCATCTCAGACTTTTTTTAGCCAAGTCATCATTTTTACCCTTCTGCCTGTTGATGACGTCCCACGACGCTACGTCGGCGCTGTGACGCAGAGGTCACGTGACCTCCTAAACCTGATTAGCCCGCAGTCTGTCACATGACCATTGAGGTCACATGAGCTACGGCAAGTGACCTCTGGCGGAGTCTTATAGAATTATGTTGTGATGAATGCTTGTGCTGTTTTCAAAGATGGTGTTTGCTTCTATGAAAGAGCCATGTGGATGATATGACAGATCTATATAAGGCACTAAAAATGTATTATTTATAATACAAAAAAACTGTGTGCACAATATAAAACCTCTTGCCAAGGCATAACATCAGATGATATAAGGGGTCCCGGGTTCAATTCCCGGTCGAGCCTATGTTGGATGGCTGTTTCATCCTTCGTCTCATTGCCATGGTCCCTACCTGTCCTAATTAGCCCATCAGGTGCAGAAATACAGGATGTAAAGCCCTAATCCACCACCACCACCACCAGATAATATAAGATTCATTTGATGTCAGACAACACACATTGGTGAGATTGGCTGAAGGTCCAAGGTTCGATTCCCAGCCCGGGCACTGTTCATGGGCTACATCTCAGCTGATTGTCAATCACATTGGTTGTTAAATTGGTGCCTTATGCTCGGTCTCTATGCTAAGGCAAGTAAAAGGCCCTACCCATGAGGTGTACGTGTAACATGGTGTGGATTCCAAGCAGCCTTATCATCTCATTATTATGTCTGCCTCTGGCGACTAGCTGGTCATGTAAGCGGACTTATCTCCCAGTGAGTGATATCTTGCTAAGCAGTATTTTGGGGTTCTTGATTATAAAAGACACAAATTTGTACTCGTAAACTAACACTGTAATTACTCTGTAGCATTATATCGAATTTTATAGAAAGCAGAGCATCAAAAAGATACATGTGTCATAAAAAATTAAATACAAAGATAAAAAATAAAAATATACATATATATATAAAATGATTAAGTAAAATCAATCTACATGAATATAATTTAGTTACATATTAAAAACATCTATTTGATAATTATGTACAACTATAAGCATATGAATAAAACAAGGCACCATCAGGGCAATTAGCAGGAATCAATGCACACTAGAAGATTAACACTGAGTTCAAATAAGCAGCAAGAGTGGGTATTTACATATGAACAGATTTTATATCCAGTTATATTGTCTATTTTAGGAACTATAAATACTAATAATAATAGTAAAAACAATGACATAAGCATACCAATATATTTACAAATCCTTATTGAATATCATTACTATACAAAAAGCGTTGCCATGGCAACCAAACCGCAGCATCACTTTTCTGAAACGGATGATCTGATGATTCAAACGATGCATCATAGTCAGCTCTAACATGACATTTTTACGAGAGCCTATTTTCCTACATAAGCTCCCCCTCCAACAGAAAAAAAAACAAAAAAACCTTAAAAAATAAACTAAAGAAAAAACTAAAATCTAGAAACTACTTGGTGTCATAGCCACTCATGCCTCAGTCTCTCACCTCTCTGACATTTTGTTTCAAACTTTTCATCTTGCAATCCCACCACGATACCTTGGCCTAGCGTGTCTCTGTGGATTCCTTACAGCTAATAAGTAAATACTTTCTGAGTGACAAATAGAACTGCCCTCTCCAAGAACATCCGTCTGTGCTACACAGTTATGTGTCAGTTGCTGAGACAAAACTTCCCAAGATATTCTCAATGTCTCAAATGCCTTAACCATAAGGCTGATACTTCCAACACATTCAGATTTTTATACAGAATCAGATATGTATTTGAATCAAGTTGTCACATGAGATCATACGCCAATCCCATTGGCATAGACTATTGTTTTTTGTAAATATGATTATTATTCCCTATTCTCCTTGAGAACAAATATTCAAGGTCACAGAAATTCGCAAAGTTGCACATTTTGTCATTGGTGTCACACCACATTTAGCATTGTGGTTCACTAGTTCCAGGGTGCTGAGGCATTTCTATCAGGTTATCCTATGTTATATTTTATTCGCAAACCAGCATAACCACAAAAACAAAATAAGATTAAATACATTATGACAGCCGGCCCAGCCAACTGGGATTTACTTGCTTACAAAAAACAAGCGAGACTTACGAATAGCAAATTTCCACATAAATATTTCAAAGGCAAGCACTCTAAAATTGTGTGATATTGCTAATGAAAGATTATCTATCCGTCTGATTGGCAGTAGGATAAGTTTAGATTATTATATTTTCTTTCATTTACTGTCTCTACTGATCTGAAGTTCAGTTAGCTTATTAGCAATGTGTAGGGCAGGCAAATCACTCTCAATCACTCAAATTAGCAAGCAATTTGACAACAATGCAAACTAGATCTCCTGTTCTGTAATGAAACAGTAATCCTCAATCGCTGCAATTTTCTCCCATTTTCTGTTGTTTGCTAGACGATCACTGGGTTTCAATGACAGTTGATTGTTTTGCATTGAGCTACATTTCATGCTTTAAATTTCTTTTTCTCCCAAACAACCGGAACGCAACAACATCGCACCAATATCATTGTTACATCCCCGGTCTAAGCCTATTACGTGAAGTTGTGCTTTTCGGCCAAATCTCGTAACTCGATGTTTACTGTTGCCACGGCCACAGCTTTCAAGATGATTTATTCTGAGTAGCGCGTCTGACTCTGTTTGTCATATAACGGCTCCAGCCCTCTGGGGCTTGCGGATAAGAGACAAAGCTGTGTGTTTCACCAGAAAGGAAGCAATTGTAACGTTCCAACAGTTATTTGTATTGATTAGTATGATTTTAATATCGTGATAGCGCAACCTAACAATTACCAACTCACAATCAGGACCCCATTGGGTGCAGTCTCAATAGTGAGGTTGTCTTAATAATGAAGTGGTCTTAACAGTGGGGTGGTCTTAATAGTGAGGTGGTATTAAAAGTGAGGGGTCTTAATTGTGAGGTGGTATTAAAAGTGAGGGGTCTTAATAGTGAGATGGTCTTAATAGTGAGGTGGTCTTAATAGTGAGATGGGCTTAATAGTGAGGTGATCTTAATAGTGAGGTGATCTTAATAGTGAGGTAAATTACCATTGGAAGAAAACAGTTGATAGTTTATTCCTTGCTCCATGTGCCTGTGCATGTAATATTGACAAAATTAACATCACAAGGTTTATGTGATATTCTATCCATGCTTTTAGTCTCCAAACAATATGCATAAATGCTGCAGTGAATGTCTCGTGTTTCTGGTAATTCCACACATGCTTTTTGCTTTCTGTTTCTAGTTAATATTTTGCTAAGGAAACATGTATATCTTTTTGTATTTTTTTCTTTTAATGCCCATGCCTTGTAGTAAAAATGTGGAATATTATAAAATGTAAAGTATGGTTACAATGATGCAACAGAAATGGACTTGACCTTTTAAAACGTTGCAAATATAGGCATGAAGTGAAATATATCGAGAGAAAATGTTTTTTCTCTCTTTGCCTGGAGTAGAAAACCAGCCAAATGTTTCTTTGTCAATCCATAAATGGTGACATATTTTCTGTAAAAGATATTTCACCAGACATATCATTTATGCCTCTGAAATTAAATATATTACAATAACATATTGCAGATAATGGAACATTTATAGGCAATATATTTTAACAATTTAGTTTCATATGATATCTTTGTCATTAACACACAGTGTCTCTTTATTAACATTGGGTGCTATGTACACATCATTAATTCAATAATAATATTTAAAAGATATGATACATTTTCAAAGTAATATGTTGATTTTAAAATCTTAGATACCTAGATAGATAGATAGACAGACAGATCGATAATTAGATAGATAGATAGATGGACAGATATACAGATAATCAGTTATTTTGTTAGCTATTTAGATTAATACTAAACATGAATTGCTGCGGTGCTGTTTTTACGCTATGACCTAGTTTTCTGCGACATTTTTGTGTTGTAGATGTACATGCTAAACCCATACAGACAGATATTGTATAGATAGGTAGATCCTGCAGACTGCCAAATTGCTTTATATCCATTCAATCAGCTTGGGCTTGAGCTAGAATGGATATGAGCTATTCCTGCAATGACTTCATCATTTTATCCAATATAGTGTGAAATGCATCACTTTGTGTAGCTTCATAATTAGTGTCTGTGCAACTCCAGGGATGAAGCTGTACTACTTAAAAGACCACCGATTTAGAGCCAACATTATTCACGGGCAAATTGAGTGACCTTGGGGCTGTTATGAAATTATCATGGACGATTGTACAGTATAATAAACTAGTTAGTTTGGTATGGTTATTTGGAACAAAATTTAGGATTATAGTCCAAAGATACATTGATTAAAGTTGCACTGTCTGTCAAATTTCCAATTTTCTAAGATGCTATCAAACAGTTGAAAATTACCTTTATTAATCAAGGCACACTGAATTTGTGTGAATTAATGATTTTATAAGACATTAATTACTTAAATATAAATTATACATTGAGAGAAATTCCAGACCAAAACATTGGAAACCCAATGCAAATGACATCATCACCATTGTTCAGTATTGTGACGTCATCACTGGGTTTGTTTACATATGTAATGGTGAAAAATATCATAAGACAAGAAGGCAGTATTGATTTATAGCATTATTTTAATGCTGCAAATTTGACAGACAGTGCACCTTTAAATTTACTTGTTGCAGATGTGAGGTAATGATATGTTGATTAGAAATTAAGGGTTGTTGATATGGTAATCAACTATGCATATGACGTATGTATTTATATTATAGTGATGCGATAAGATCTATTTATATGGTAAACTATGGATTTTTGTCATTCTACATATGTCAGTTCTTTGTTAAAGAACTTGTCTTAGAGGGCTGCACTTTCCATATTTATCTTTTTATATCTATATCTATCTATCTATCTATCTATCTGTCTATCTATCTGTCTATCTATCTATCGGTCTACCTATCTATCTATCTATCTTTCAGTCTATCTATCTATCTATCTATCTATCTGTCTATCTGTCTGTCTGTCTATCTGTCTATCTGTCTTTCTATATATATGTTTCTATCTATGTTTCTATCTCTATCTATCTACCTATCCATCTATCTATCTATCTAGCTATCTATCTCTCTATCTATCTATGTATCTATAATTCTATATATGTATCTACCTTCTATGTATTTCTTTCTTTCTTTCTTCTCTCTGTCCCTTTTTGTTTCTTTCTTATTTTCTTTCTTTCTTTTTTCTGCATTTTATATTCTCCCAATTCATGGCTGCAGCAGGATATTTTGTAGCATTTAGTTCACATCAGACAGCCATTGCTCATGTGTATTCCTTGTATGCGCTGGTTTGTTTACATCTATCAGACTCTTTGCAGTATTTTGCATATGTTGGGCTTTTTTCATTGCTTAGCCACATTCATCCTACAGACATATATTGTGTATCTATGTGGATTGTGTTGACTTTAGCTCTATTTTACCCCTTATTTGGGTGCACACTGGAGCCCCCTAGTGGTAATTCACCCTATTTTCCCCCTATCAGTATGGACCAAACGGCATACCCATATATCTTCAGTTCTATTAGTATGGGCTTAACAACATACCCGCTACAGCCCACCCTTAAGGAGTGCATGCAGGACCATATTTAGGCACACAGGACTGTGATGTCAGTGTATATCAGAGTATACTAGAGTATATTGAAGTACACTAGACTGTCTAGAGTATATCAGCATGAAGCAGTAGTATTAGAGTACACCGCAATAAAAAAATTAAGATATGAATAAATTGTGTCTTTATTTACCACACATCGTTAACTTATGTCATATGATCTAATACATCATTATTAGTTACTCATCACAATAATAAGACAATATACAGTATATTGGATTTTTGTTTGCCTTCATTGTCAACATTTCTATTATGTCTGGTATACTAAACAACAATAGAATCAGGCTAGCATATATATGGGATCTTCTCTATCACCCCATAGTTAGATGCAGAGTTACAAGGCATTAAACATCTCATGTGAATGAATCAGCCTGGAAGTGCCCCCTCCATCATTATTCAAATCCAGGACCTTCAGAGAAGCTAGTGAATACTTCGACTGCTTGACCACCCAACTGATGTACAGTCAACCCTCATTTATCCGCACACCTTTGTCCCCCAGTTAACTGTGCGGATAAATGAGGAAACCAGATAACTGAATATATATAAATGCACAAAGTAATTTTGTTCCCAGCCAACTGTGTGTGGATAGCGAGGGAACCGGATGAGTGAGGCCCGGATAAATGAGGGTTGACTGTATACGAATGTGTTAGCAGCATGAGTCAGTGGTACTAGAGTATAATGACTACGCACTATAGGTACGTGAGGATACGAGAGTACAACGCAGTATATCAGCATAAGCCACCGATATCGGAGTATACTGCAATGTCGTGCGGTATATTAGCACGGTGTTCTAATATAGCACGGCAGGGACGGTTGGTAAGCATAAAACAAGTATTCGCCAGCAAGCATCCAATCTCCGTGCCTATAAAGTGTAATTCGGCATGAAGACACAATGAATAAATGAATACGGATGTCCTCATCAACACACTACGACACCAGCTACGAAGATCACTTTCGTCCAAAAAGATGCGCTTCCCATTCTGCGCCGAGAAATCTTCATTTCGCAAGAAAATTCCTCATCTCGGAGCTAGCGAAAGAAAAGTTCATCACGCCAGATGAGGTAAAATGAGAAACAATGCACCCGATGAGTGTTTGTGCCTCTGTTCCATGGTAGCTGCTGCCGGGGAAGTACAGAGACAGATTGCGAAGAAACTCCACCAATTGCAATATGCGAAGAGATCCCTAAGAGCAATAAATGAAGCGAATGAGATTCTTACGAAGAATCTTGTGAGAAACTTGCGAGGACAAATGAGATGGCGGATTGCTCATATTTCAGTGATTGCGAGTATATTTAGATGACAATCATGTCAGTGAATTCTTATTACAGTTTGTCTTTTCCCCAAGATGGCTCTCATAGTTTGCTCAAGTAATAACACGTCTTCATGAAGTCTGTATTATGAGTGAACTGATTCAATAGAAAAGCAAGGATAGCAATAGTATAAGCAGCACTCTAGATCATGTTTTAGCTTTTGATATGATGAGATGAGAGTGTGGACACACTTACTGCTTTATCACATATCCTCCATGGTTCAGATATTTCACTTGCCTCAGCATAGACACTTAATATAAGTATATATGCTTTATTGACACAGTAATATCATACATAATACATTTGTAAAAAAAAAAACAGATAAAAACGTGTACTAAGTCTGCTTCTACTCACTATTTATATATTCAATATATATCTACCTTGTATAAAAGTTAAAGGTATACATTATCAATGGATTATCTATACATTCATGGTCCCAGTTGCTGAACAATAGCACGGTAATATGAGCATTAAGTTTTGTATACATACATTTGTTAATATATATATGTATATATATAGACATATATAACATGTATACAGTAACCCTAAATACATATATTACTGCAGTTAATACTGTTCATTATCACAATATATATAAGGTAAAACAGTATTTCCATCCAATTCACGACTGCCATAGCCTGGAACAGTTATCTGAATTAAAAGGTTTAGCTATCGAATTTCCTTAACTTCAATATTTCTAAGTTCTAACACACTGTCAGAATAACTAGTTCATATGTATTGCCCGATTAAATATTTAGTGAGACAACCTTCCTTGGGAAAAATGCTTGCCTTGGTGTAGTGATGTATTTGTTATGTACAGTAGTTTGTCATACTTTTAGCAGCTGGTGTACTGACCAAGTACCCTTAAGATGTTGACCAGTGGTCAGTGGACGAAATGACCAGCATATCCAGGCAGATTTCTTCTACGTGTAGTGGGCGTGTTGACCATCAATAACAATCTGTGTCAGGCAAGCCCAGATTTGTGACATGGGGGACTGTTCTGTTATGAATTATGATCCCTGGATTTCGTGGTATCAGCGGAGTGACCAGGAGTGACCAATGGTCATTCTGTGTGACCGACCACTCATGTAATACTCTTGTTATTCCCTTGTTAACTCATGGCTACAATGAGTTACAATATGAGTTATATTATGAGTTATGGTGCTGAGCTGAGACAATACATTATGTTGTGTCCTGTGTAAGTAAAGGAAGCCATATTGCTGTCAAAGGGTTATGTGTTGTCAATTGCTGTTTGTGCATTCCCCCTGAAAGGGTCTCTGACCCACATTTACAGAATGACTGATACTCCATAACACGCGTGTGATGTCTTGGTACAACTGAATGCATTATTTACTGATGTATTGTAACATCTTAGCGGTAAATGTACACGTAAATGCAAATGGGTTTTTGTGTTTTACAATCCGCCATAACAATCTCTGCCAACGTTACTATTCAACGCATTTGCCAGACCTGTTCGAGCTTTTCCCTTTCTCAGCAGCCATCAATGCCTGTAGCCAAGTACCCATTCGCAATCAGATGGAGTGAAGCAGTGGTTAAAGACCTGCTCTAATATAAATGATTTCGTGCTGATGCTGGATTTGAACCCACGACCTTGCGTGCGTATGAGTCAAACATTAGATCCAGTGGGCCATGATATTCAAATGTGGGTCACCACATTATATAATATAAACTTCATGCTCTTGAATTAATTCTGAAAAAAAGAAGCCAACGAGTCAATTTTGAATCTGGCTTTACCGTCTGACACAAAGGTCAAATGCATTGGCACACTTATGATGAACTCTGATTGGCTGAAAGCAATTGGCACGTGAAAACTATGTCAAGTCATGAATAATAATGAATAGTCATCTTCCAAGAGAATTAGTTCATGGTGATTTTGTAATATGCCAAACCAATCGGTTGTTTTGTTTGTAACTGTCTGTGTGTTGGTCAGGCTGTATGTCTGTCTGGCAATCATGCTGGTTGTCTGTCTGTCATTCTGAGTGTCTGCCCAATTGTTAGTCTCTGTGTGTCTGTCCTTCAAATTAACTCTCTTTGTTTCACTTTCATCTCCCAAATGGCTGCAGCCCCCAGCTAGAAAGTGACAAACGTAGTCAGACACTCTACTCGGAATAAATCATTGCCGAAACAGTTGCCATGACTACAGTAAACATCAAATTACGATATTCTGCTGAAAAGCAGAAACTTCTTGTAAACAATTTAGACGGTGGCCCTGGGGCGAAGCGGTCTCGGGCTAACGTCGTTTCGCTCGGCATTATTTGCGGATATTTTTAGATGGAGTAAGGAACATATGAGGTGGATTTGGGGTCTACTGGAATAGCATTCATTTATATGCTTCATATGCAGCTGTGTTGCATAATTCCAGTAATGACAGCTATATGACTTTATCCTTGGCTCTTTGAGCACACGTTTTTGCCACGGAAGTATGCCAATGTCAGTGTAATCAGCAGATGTTGTGGAGTACAGTAAGAATAATATTAACAGTTTCAATTTCACTGATGGATTACTAATAGACACATTTTCATATGTGTATCCATTGATGATGTGTCAACTGCAGTCAAATTCTTATAAAATGATATTTTTGTACAACAAAACAGTTTTGTTCCTCAGCTTTTTATAAATAGGTCCTGTGAATCCTGTTAATTATCAAGGGCTGACTTATAAGCCACATGCAGTCTCTGCTCCATTGCATGGAATGCTCTCATCCGTAATAATCATCCTGCTATATCAATGTAAAGGCAGCAATTGGTGGTCAAGAGACACCCTACATGGCCAATTGTGCCACGTGCGTTTTCCATGCGTTTGGATAGACGCATGGAAAACGCATGGTTTTCGCCTCATTATAATTAGCTTAAACCATGCGTTTTCCATGCGTTTATCCTTCTCATGGTAAACGCACATGGCACATTTGGCCATGCAACATAGTAAGCTATATGACATGCAGTAGACCAGTAAAAGACAAATAATCTTTATAAAACAAAGCAAAATACAAATAGAAAGACGAAATATTGCAATACAATATTTTTGTGATAACTTTGAGGTGAAAATCGTAAAATATGAGGACAGTGAAGTCAGTGGAAGATACTGGCATTATGACTTTTTTTCAACATGCCATATTTTGCACACTATCACGCGAGTTGATCACATGATTGAGGTCATGTGACCTTGCTGTCTGTACGTCTCAATGCCTCCAAATTTAGTTCAAAGAGGGGGATGTAAGTTATGAAGGGGGGAAGGTGTTTTAAGCCTCTTCATAAGAGGTGCCATAAAGAGGTTTTTATGATGTGGGGAGGATGAGGAAGACTTCCCTCCCCATTTTCTCCAACATTCATCACTTCCAGGACCTTAGAAATATTGCTTTCTCCTCTCTATTGCATGATATGACTGCCTGTGGGGTCTACATAAGAGAATATGAAATTAGCAACACCAGCTGAGAGGTGTAGTGGTTATAATATTTGTCAGCTTAACGAGGCATAGGTTCGATTCTAACAGTTTATATCGAACATTTTCAAGAATGGATGACTAAGTTCTTAAGATATAGTTGAAACAATTTATTCAACTGATCCAAATAGTATTGATTGATTGTGTTGATTGATCGGTTGCTTTATTGATTAATTGATTGCTTGATTGACTGGTTGGTTTATAGATTGACCTTTTGGATGATTGGCTGGTTGATTGGTTTATTGAATAATAGATTGATTGACTGATATATTTGATAGATTGGTTTGTTTGTTGGCTAATTAATTGATTGATTGATTGATTAAATATATTTATTCGGGCTAACTTTTGCGGTGAAATGCTATCAATTTATTAATTATCCCTGATGATTACGATAAAATAAAATTTATGATATTCAGATATAACAAATGCATATAAAAAACAAACACATAAACAAAAAGCAACACTTATTAATAATATCTTATTCATAAAAAAATATTTAAAGGAATCCATCATATGTAATAACCAAAACAAGAGGATAGAGACTCTGACAGTTTCTTGAAGAAGGACAGACGATCTGTTGGCAGTTAATGGCCTCTCTCTGGATGTGACATCCATTCCTAAGAAGATGTTCTAAATATTTCATGAAGAATTCCCCTCCAGCAATCAGACAACGTGTGAGGAGAGTGCTAATTCCATTATGAGATCTGTTTGTCTTTAGCTGTCTGTGATCTATCTATCTGTCTAGCTGTCTGTCTGTCAATATATCCATCTATCTATCTGTCAATCTGTCCATCTATCCATCTGTCTATCTATCAATCTGTCAATCTATATATCTGTCAATCTGCCCATCTATCCATCTGTCTATCTATCCATCTGTCTATCTATATGTCTGTCCATCTATCTATCTATCTATCTATCTATCTATCTATATCATTACATATTATAATGAAATTTCAAGGCAGACGAAATGATGAGATGGTAATGCTTGGCATTTTCAAACTATACCACTCTTTTGAAGTTTTAAGTGACACTTTTGTTTCGAACACACAACAGTTGGAGCAATGTAGTTGACCCAGACATGAAAAAGTTGAAAACGCTTCCCCGCAATTCTTTTGGAGCCCTGAGTTATAATGGATAGCTTCCAAAATGACTCCTGAATCCGTGAGATTTTCTTGTCACATCATAAAACTCTCCTTATCTTTCGCCTTCCTAATGTCATAACAGCCCCATAACTCGCGCAAGGCTTCATGGGAAATGTGAAGGAACCGGAAACGGCACTTCAGAGGTCATGTGACCACTAAAATGGAAGCCGTGTAAGGTCACGTGGGTCTGTGGCAAATCTTTCATGTTCTAATGGCTTTACACATAAAATGGATAAATGTTCATTTAAAAAAATGATTTAATATTTCATTTTGGAATTAATTGTGTAGCAGCAACAGTTTGCATCCAGACAGTGTGGTTTGAAATAAAATATTAGGAAAGCAATATATATATAACATTGTGTTCTTGATTACTTAAACTATCATATTGCATTACAAGCTTTTAGATGATTTACAATTGCTACAAAAGTAATTTATTTGGTAAATTTTATCATAAATCTTTGTTACCAATCCATATTATGTATTTTCTCACAGACAGCATTTAAAATTGGGACAATATCATTTCAATATTGGCCACGGTTGGTACAACATCGTATCAACAACATTCCTGACGTTTCACCGATATCGATCCGATCTAACGCGTTATCTGGGTTATTACCACAAACAATTCTAGTGTAATTCATCTTTAATATTTAAGTATTAAAACCACAACAATTGAGAGATTTAATTTGCTTCCAGTGGTATTTTATCACTTCACTATTCAGGACAGTAAAATATTTTACCAACAGTGTTTTAAATGGCTATTTTACAACTGTATACATGCCCTAATAAATGTGTACCTAAACATCTAGGGTACAAATATATATAAAAATAAAATAGAGATATATATACACATTCATATTTTATATCAAGAACTTTACTTTTTCCGGTCTTCTTAAGTTTCTCTTGAGATAATTGGATGAAAGAGGTCACATGACCCTGTAAACAGAATTACTTCCAAGGAGTCATGTGACCACCAAGGGAGACAATGTGACGTGTTGCCAGGTAACCCTCCTTCTCCTGTTTCTCTCGGACACACCATTTTGGACATAACATTTGGTATATCTCGCCTGGGACATAACGTTTGGGATAGAGGTTTGGGACAATTTCTGGGTAGACATATAGATAGATACATAGATAGATAGATACATAGATAGGTAGACAGATGGATAGATAGATAGACAGATAGGTAGATAGATAGATAGGTAGATAGATAGATAGACAGATAGGTAGATAGATAGATAGGTAGATAGGTAGATAGATGGATAAATAGATAGATAGATAGATACATAGATACATAGATAGATAGATAGATACATAGATAGATACATAGATAGAAGGATAGATATTCTCAATTTAATAGTCGTAAATTTGATTTTTAATGTGTATATTCTTTGAATTCGACGCATTTCTTCAATAGTGTTGCCATGGATACCAACATTCTAGAAACCAGAGTATTTTGGTAAATGTCTTCTGTACAGTGAAAGTTTATACATCTCATTTTTGTCACTGCTTGTGGGGAACTGAAATTTGCTTTTAAGATATGAAATCGGGTTACAACAAGGATATTGTCTGGGACCATATTTTTTTTATAGTTTAAACAAGTCCCATACGACAAAGCCTGAGTTATGAGGAACACTTTTTGACATTCTAGAATGGTCATTTATGAGTGAGTTAAAATGTACAATCTTTAAGCAGTCATTTTTTAAAAACTTGACCTGTTGCTTCAATTATTTCAAGAGGGAATAACGTGCGATCAGTTTCATGAGAAACGAAAAGGGAGTGGTCTTCCAGATAAAACTTGACTTGTATTGGTGCGTTCGCTTTGACTTAATGGATGAAGCGCTGTGAGACAGATCCGGGATTTGGGTCACCAGGGAGGTCTTCAAGTGCATAACTGGGTCAAAATGAGGTCAGGAGGTCAGACAACCAGAACGAGGTTTAATAGACATGTCATGTGTACGTTTGTCAGTTCGGGTATCAAACTTACGCTAAATGCAAAAATATTAATACTTTAGATTATTGAAGTGGTTATGCAACCTAACATAACTATTATCTTTAATAATATATGTTGGGTTCTCATGGTTGAAATTTAATATATTAAACAAAGCCAAAGCCAAACTTCATTGCGCTTAAACGTGAATCATACTTAAGACACCCAAAGTGATGGCACTGATGTGAGCTCTTAAGTCTCTATGTCCAAGGTTGAATATTTCCCAGGGAGTTGAGAAAGACTCTGGATTGGCCTGCCAAGGATGTAATTGTGAAGTCGGTGGATACTCCGTGGAGTGGTAATGGACAGTTAACACAGATTTACGTTAACTTTAATGCGAGGCGTATCTTAATGGTCCAAGTAAATTAGACAATATAAATTTGTCTCTATGGTGATGTATCTTTCTGACTGAAATGATACATATTAGACAAATTTCTTCTGCAATACCAGTCTTACAACCAACTCTGGTGTCAAGTCAATGGACTCATGTGTAGTATTACTAATGATTGGGTCCCGCTCTCCTTACTAGAGATCTGCCGCGTAGATAGCCGAGTATCTTCTGTGAGGGAAGATGTCATGATGAAATATGTCTACTCTTGACTTTCTATAGCACATTTGTCTTGATTAAAAGTCCCAGCAAGGCGGTAACCCCGGCTGATGGGGTTTATTTACAGCAGTGTCGAATTGGTCCCCCGGGGGTAATCAGAGAGTCACGTGACTGGACCGGAAGTAGAAATCATACACCAGATGGCAGCAGTGGTGGTGTCGTGTTTTGTGTCCAATGGTTAATGAGTTTGGTTACAATTTAATGTCCCAATGCTGCTGGGTCTGAAGCTTAGTGAGATTATATAACCAGCTGCCAGAGGCAGACGTAATGATGAGATGATAGTGATGTTTGAGTCTACGCGTTTCACAAAATCATTTCACTAAATAATAGTGCAAAAACCTATCACAAATATATGTCATTAACAAATTCATATAACAAATGTGTCCATTGCTGTTAAAGTTTGTTTTTTAAGAAGTTTACATAATATTATATAAGAGGACATTAAAAAATATCGTAGCCATAATGAAATATTTTATTAATAATTTCAAACTTAAATTGAAATGGTAAAGCATACTAGTTTGCAGTTTTAGCCGAAATTATAGAATTAACCAGAATGACATGACAGTTAAAATGAATAAGCAATCCATATTTTTGAAAACTCTTCTTATAGGCTCAGTATACCTAATATCTTGGAAACATTTTATTTTCCACATAATTCCAAAGGGTATACCTGCAACTGTTCCACTTAATACAGTTTTATATGCACATTTTAAAGCACTATTTAAAATAGATATACAACAAAGTTTAATCAAGAACTCCCAACATATTGTAGATACATTCAACAGACAGTCTATTAGAATTCCTTTGAGCTGCCTTTGACATTTCCCTGGCTTTTAGTAACTGGATATGATTTCGGAATTTCGTGCAAACTTGTAGAACAAGTCTTTCAATTCTGTCATGCCTACAGCCATGTAACTAATAGCCTTGCTGCATGCAGAAAATGACAAATTCCCTTCAAATGTTTGAAGGCTATAACTTTATTTATTTATGATATGAGAAATATACACAACTTTCAAGGAAATGTTGAAGATTGGGGATGTATTCAAGATAAATATTGACATTTGATATATTCTTACATAATTGTATTTTCTATAAGAAAAAGTACAAAATATGTATAAATATGTATCAGATGTTTATCACATTTACTGCATATTGGAACGATTACCATACCTTAAAATAGTATATTTGGTACTATTGAATTTTAAAGCCATACAGGATGGAATATACTTAATTATGGAGAGTAAGAAATATTTAATTTTCTAGCAATAAATATTGTACTGTGCAATACTGACGTGTAATACAGTGTAATATTGCACAGATGTCAACCAATCATAAGCCAGAATTCTGCTAGCCCTGTAATACTACCTTTAAGCTAACTTAAATGTAAAATTCTTATTTTTGCAAGCTTTACGTCCAAATTCCATAATATTACAAATTCAATTGGGGCTTTTACACTGCTTTTAAAGTCCTATCCCTGAATTAAAGTTCTTAAAGTTCTTGACAATGTGATAATGTGCTCCTCAAATGCTTAAATTTTGAACTAACTAGCATAATGATTTTTGGCAATTCAACAGCAGCTTTAATGGACCACTCGGAGAACTTAAATCAGAGCAAGCAAAAAAAGTTTCCTTCCATTCCGAGCCATATTCATCGCAATTTTCCCACATTTTGGCATCAATTTCATTGTGAAATTTTAAGAAAAGGATCATTTGGCAAACAGGAAAAAGTTTCAGACAGTTTTAAAGATATTAAATTATTGATAAATGTAGGTGTTCTTTAAAATTGTGACTAATTTTATTAAAATGTGAAATATTTACTAAATAAACGAGTGAGCAAGTAATTGGATAAGACAGATCTATAAAAGCTACTGAATGAAGACAAGATAGAGATGTAAGATAGATAGATAGATAGATGGATAGATAGATAGGTAGATAGATAGAGAGATAGAGAGATAGATAGATAGATGAATAGACAGGAAGGCTGGCAAGAAAGAAAGAAAGAATGAAGGAAAGAAAGAACATATATGGGAAGAATGTTAGCTAAAAATTTAAAAAAACCTAATACTGAGGTTGTCTTAATAACGAAATATCTTAAGCTTTGAAGCATTGTTATAATAAAATATATTCCAACAATTTATCAGAACAACTTATAACAGACCATCTGGAACGTAAAAGTCCAAAATGTCGCAGAAGCATAACATGCAAAAATCCATAAATTATTCAGAAGGAGAATTTGGGTGTCAGGAGCAATTTGCTGTGGTCACTAGACCACAACGTCCTCATCACGTGGCCCGTCGTGGTTTCTATGTGGCCACGTGATTATAAATGAGCTCTGTGATTGGCTGAAGTCATGTTTTATTTATGGGTGTCGTTGACCGACCTTACAAACGTAATATGTAGCATTTATTATGCACCATATTTTAAATTGTATATTTTCATTCTTTATTGTATATAGGGTTCTAATATTTAATTTTATATTTGATATATTTTATTTCTCATGGCTAAGCTTATTATTTAGAAAGTAAAAGTTTGACTTAAAACAATTTAAGTTATATATATATATATACTTAATTAATGATGATTTAAAGTTTTATATATATATACTTAATGATGAGACTACAGAGCTTTTTCATATAAGTGTATATTTTGTTTTCATTGTATAATATACAAGGAACTCTGTTGCTTTTAAGGCTAAATATTGATATTATACACACAATTTAAGTTTATAGAACTAAGCTACTAAAACTCCATTACAAATTCAAAGTATCCCAACTTAACCAGACACTTAAATCATCTCCTATATTAGAAAAGTTCTGCTAAATTTTAGCTTAATGGCGTCTTTAGAACTTAGCAATAAACTCCAGCATAAATCTCACAAAATCCCACTTAAAAAGTCTGAAAGTAATTTGCCATCTTTTGTATTAGATTTGAAAGCATTTTCTTGACAGAGACATTAAGTCAGAATTAAATCATCTCATGCGATGTTAATTATTTCCATAAGAGCTATGACGGAGAAAACAATAAACTTTAATGCTAAAAGGAATCTTAAAAAGATTAATTTAAGCTGAAGTTGATTAATTATATTATGACATCAAGAAACTTTTATAGGGTAATAAGTTGAAATAATTAAAAAAGGAAAGAAAGAGAAAGCAAGCAAGAAAGAAAAAAAGAAAGAATGAAAAAGATATATAGATAGAGAGATATATTGATAGATTAATAGAAAGATATATAGATAGAAAGATAGATAGATAGATAGATAGAGAGATAGATAGAGAGATATATAGACAGAGAGAAACATAGACAGACAGACAGATAGATAGAGAGATAGATATATAGATAGATAGAGAGATAGAGAGATAGATAGAGAGAAAGTTAGAGAGATAGATAGATATATAGATAGATAGATAGATGGACAGATTGACAGATTGACATATTGATAGATTGACAGATAAATAGATAGATTGATAGATAGAAAGGCTTACAGACTGCTAGACAGCGCAGCCAGACAGCTAGACAGAGTTTTAAATTTATGCTTTCTTAATAGTGATAAGTTATTATACAGTCTGAGACTGTGCATGACAGCCATGCATATATATCTATGAAATATACGGAGCACACTTGCCATGGCTGAGACCTGCCTACCAATCACTGAAACAGGTCACAAAGTTTCTAGGCTCTGCCCACCAAGGTCACTCACAGACATTGCAAATCCATTTACTGTCTTGTTCATTTTGCAAAGAGACAATGCAGACCAAATATGTTGCCATGGAAACAAGAAAGTATGTGCTTGCCTCACAACAAGAAAAGGAACAATGACTTGGAACATCATAAAATGCCCAAAGTGGATGTTTTTGTGTTCAGGTGATTTTATTCAATTGCCCACGAAATGAATACAAATTATGAATAATTTTGCTTTGAAATTAATTGTTTATTGTGCATACAATGGATGAAAAAGTTACTGCACACCTATTAATTAATTGAGCAAAATTCATTTGTAGAATTTATTTTGTAATTACATTTTTGTAGACCTGTGTACAGAATATTTTTTCTGGTGCATTTTTAAGGTCAATGAACATTTTGCCAATTAGACTGCTGTTGATGTAACAATACATTTAATGCATTTTTTTTACTTTGAAAATTAAACTATTAGATTATTAAGAAACCTTTAGAATTGCAATGCTAAGAATTATCACAATCAAAGTAAACTAATACAATTTCAATATATACAGTCGTGCCCAAAAGTTTACTTTCATTTCCACATCTTTTAAAGGAAATAATGACCTATCTTCACATTCCAATAACAATTATAATAATTTCTTTTATTTCTATCAAATATTACAACATCCTTTCTTAACTTGGATGACTTTATTAATAATTTCATTTGTGCATGCAAACTATTGGACCTGGCTGTATATATTATATAGATCTGAGCTAGAATATTAGCACCCTAGCTAAAGCATTCTGTGTGAGGTCTTAGCGTGGTCATGGGAGCAGGTGGTCACAGCAAGCCTATTTATGTCTCCTAAATGATGCTTTATAAGACAGGATAAGGGTCTATCTCCAACTTATAGTCTCATCTCATAGACATTATTCCCCTTCTGTTACATTATATGATCGTTACATGATTCTGACGTCATCCTATGACGTTATTGTGCTGTCATATACCCGTATTCCTCATTTCTCTGTCTAAAAATAGAACGTTGCTATTAGTGTTGTCCTCTGGCCAAATATCCCTCTATCACCCTTTCCTTTCTATTTTCTCTGGGATTAATAATTTTCGCCTCTATGGATTCTTTCTTTCTCCTCCTCCTCTCATCCTCCTCCTAATATCTTCCTCTCCCAAATTTTACATCCTCCTCGTTTCAACTCCCCGTTCACATTTAGTTCACATTTATTGCATCTTCTTAATTTTATCTCCTCATTTAATCTGCTCATTTCATCACTTCTCCCTATCCTTCTGCTCCAATACTCACCTCATTTTATCATATCATGCTCTTTCTTTTCCTCCTAATTATATATTCCTTTCCTCTATTCATTCCCACCTCATTTCATCACTTCCTCTTCCTCCTCAGCTATTCCACCTCCTCATTTCATCTCACCATTTTATTTTGTTCTCCTTCCTCCTCCTCCTCCTCCTCCTCCTCCTCCTCCTCCTCCTCCTCCTCCTCCTCTTCCTTCGTCCTCCTTCGTCCTCCCCTCCTCCTCCTTCCTCCTCCTTCCTCCTCCTTCTCCTGCTCCTCCATCCTCCTGCTCCTCCTTCCTCCTCTCCCTACTCCTCCTCCTCCTCCTTCCTCCTCCCCCTCCTCCTTCCTCCTCCTGCTGCTCCATCCTCCTCCCCTTTCCTCCTTCCTCCTCCTTTTCCTCCTCCTCCTCCTCCGCCTCCTCCTTATTAGTTCTTTCTTTTTCCATCAGTACCTTCCCTCCATTTCTATACTCCCATTTCTATCACCCTTCTCTAATCCTCTTTAACTCCTCCCCGGCTCAGACAGACAGACAGACACCCCCCGCTCACCCCTTGCATTGCACCAGGTGGCGCATATCCTCTCTTAATTATTCCTGGTGACCCTGAGACACCAGAGGAACACTACTGGGACACTAGAGGACACCAGGGGACCCCAGTGTTCTTCTTGGGCACCCCAATGCATATGCTCTTCCATTTAACTTAATTAACTTATATGGGTGTCAGCTGTGCCTGATTCTAGATTCTTCAGGGAAGATATTCAGGCAAAGTGCTCTTTCTGCACACACCCTTTTCACGTAGCAGCCATGTTGATTTTTTTGCCTCATTGACCTCATTTTGGTTATGTCATGTATTATGACGTCCTCACTCGACCATTTTTCTTGCACTGAGTGACCTCACCATGGCCATTGTCTACCGATGATTTCATCAGAGTACCAAGAGCTCAATGGGGCAAAAATGCCAACATGGCTGCTCTGTGAAAAGGGTGTTACATTGGCACAAGAATCTTTTTTTTTTTTTATACTTAGAAGGACAGATTAAAGCTGTTTGAATATACATGGCCAAATGTGCCACATGCGTTTTTCATGAGAAGGATAAACGCATGGAAAACGCATGGCTAATTACAATGAGGCAAAAACCAAGTGTTTTCCATGCGTTTATCCGATGTAGTATATAGGCCAATTTGTGGATATAGTTTTGTTTGATTTATGGGGATGCTATTTAGATAACTTGTTCAACGAATTACTTATTTTGAAATGGGAGCTACGTGCACCATGTACTGCCAGTTGAGTTATTATAAAGGATTACCCAAATGACATACCATTAGTTCGACGCCGGCACGACATAACGCCGCCAGACAGCCAACGTTTGAAAGACGTAAAGCCAATCTTGCATGTTATCTATACAGGAATACTTTAAAAGATTTGTCTTCATCTTGATCATTCTTGTTTTATTGCCATGGCAATTCACTAATGCATTGTACTTGATTAGTTGGTTGGCTTTCTCTCTGTAAGCATTGTTGTCTAATCTTTGAACTGAGTGCATTTGCTGCCTGACTGCTCAGTATTGCACGCAAAGATAATGTTACATTGTGCTTTAGGCACTTAGCGTTAAGGATCGGATTAAGTGCATTGTCTCAGCCTTAAGCAATGCACTCTGCGACTACTGTTCATAGCCTTTAGTAACACAGAAGTCAGCCTTCTCAGATGTTGCCTTTAAGGGGAGCTTTATTCATATACTGACTTAATGATTTAGTGTCTGTCTGTGTGTATTTTTGTGCTGCTGTTAGTCAGTTTAGGACAGACTCTTGTAAGCTAGCTAGATCTCGACTGAGCTAGACTGATCTAGAATGAGCTAGACAATTATGTGTACACCCTACTGGATGCTACTTAACCAAGCCATCTATAAACATAATTGTCAACAGAAAGCTAGAACTAAAGTACACCATCATAAACCCTTTTTCGCAAGGTAGCCATGTTGGCATTTTTGCCTCATTGACCTCATTTTGATCACCTCATATATTATCATATCGTTACTTTTCCATTGTTCTCACACTCTGTGACTTCACCATAGCCATTGTCTACTTGCGACATCACAATACTATATCTGAGTGCAAAGAGATAAAAATGCCAACATGTCTGCCGTGTAAAAAGGGTGTGTGGTTAATACATTAGAATATTTCAATTCCGACGGCCACTACAAAACATTTACCTGCAGAGCATTGGTATAAGTCATAACCAAGGTCACATGTGTTATCTTCATTGTATTTTCTGTGTTAGATACACAAAAGCTATGATGATTTGGTACATTAATCGGACGTTTATAAAACATCAATATAGCACTACTACTACAACGGTAAATAACATTTAGTTATTCACAGTATCAAGTAGATGTCGAGCTCGATATGACTTGGTTCAGCTCACTCTCTCTCTGTTCATTTGCCTTTCTGGTTAGTCTGTTTGCCTGGTTGTTTTCTCCTGCCTTACTGTACTGATTCACCCTTGCATTGCATGGCATAGTTGCTTCATCAACTGCAGGAAGATGTGTATAGACACTCGTGATGCGACTTTCGTAATGTGATCAGTTTCATGAGAAACGCAAGAGGACGGGTCTTTCGGATAAAAATTGACTCCATTCGCTTTGACTTAAATGGATGAGGGACAAGGAGACAGATCCCGGATGTGGGTCACCGGAGAGGTCATCGAGTGCATAAATGGGTCAAAATGAGGTCAGGAGGTCAGACAACTGTAACCAAGCTCAATGGACGTGTCATGTGTACGATTATCATTTTAGTATCGGGGTAAATTGCTAAAGTTTTTTTTGTGAAAGCTTGTTTTGTTTTCTACCTTTCGGCCAATATATCATTCCACTTAGGCTTTTCAGATGAACTTTGCTATGATATGAAATTCTTAATCTGATTATCTCTTTCTTATTATGTCTCCCACTGTCAACATTGTCTACCTGCCTTATTTCTAATCATCCATTTGTTCATCAGTGAATTACATTCCTATTTCATGTCCATTACTGAATCACATTCCTGTGGTATTGCTATTTTTCATATCATTCTGTCTTTGTCTTCCCTTCTCTCTACCTTTCCATCTCTCTGAGTACGCCATTAATTTCTTTCTCAACGGCACCATTAAGAATTTCTGTCATTACAATTAGCATTATCACTTTACGCTCTCCTTTGCTTTATTCTCTCCTACCCTAAAGATACCCCTAATCTCATTCCTTAACTCCCATACATGCCTGTCCATTCCTGTAAGTAATATACCCCCTCTCTCTTCCTTATGGCCTTTCTGACTGAGTGTCTGTCTGCGTCCAAAAGTACTCCTAATTCCTGCCTCTAACTTTCTAATATCCGTTTGTCCAGTGCAATTTGCAGTGTACTTCCTCTCTTCCTTTTCCCCTTTTGTCTGTCTTTTCCTTAACTTCTTATCATCTGTCTGTCCATCCCTATTACCATTATACCCCACTCACATTTACGCTTATTGTCTCTATCCAAGTCTGTTGCCTGGTATACCACAAGGAGCAGTGGTAATTCCAACCTGTTGTCCAATCCTGTACAGATCCACCTATTAGAGCCTTGCCAATCCATTGCTTGTTGCCCCAGGATCTTGATCCTCTCAGAGGCTCCCAGGACACTGTATCTTGCTATGGTTGCCTCAACCTATTTGCTGCTACATCTCTCTCATTGATTGCGTTGGAGCGGGCTGGGCCCACCGCGCTACTTTTGACATCGGCTGTTCGCACTGCAGTGTGTATTTGAGGTTCGGGTTAGAGTTAAGACAGGCTTTGGTTATACATTTTTGATTAGGGCTTTACGTCCTGTATTTCTGCACCAGTTGGGCTAATTAGGACAGGCAGAGACCATGGCAATGAGACGAAGGATGAAACAGCCATCCAACTTAGGCTCGACCGGGAATCGAACCCGGGACCCAGTGGTTGGAAGCCAAGAGCGATACCTCTGAGCTAGGCCCCAGCCCTCGGTCTCATTTAGTAGTTATTAGAGTATGATTATGTGTATGTAGGGTTCAGGGTAGGCATCTGTCGGTAGTTCTCAGAGAAAGGCGTTTGCTATGTCATATCGCTGTTAGCAATTTTTTAGTTACAAATCTGGTATCTGTCAGAGTTGTGAGTTACGATAATTAAGCTGGGTACATTGCCAATTGTGCCACATGCGTTTTCTATGCATTTGGATAAATGCAAGGAAAATGCATGGTTTTTGCCTCATGATAATTAGCTATAAAACTATGCATTTTCCATGCGTTTATTCTTCTCATGGAAAATGCACGTGGCACATTTGGCCATGTAGGGTTTGGGGGGTAAAGCTAGTATCTGTTGGTAGTTCTTTAGAGGATTATGATTATGACTGTGTCACTTTGGCTGTGCTGTGTTTGTGAAGATACAACAGGTAGAGTTAGGTTGGTTGGACATAAAAACTGATATCAGTCAGCGTATGATGAAAACTGATATCGGTCAGCTTATGATGATTTCCTATAAACTTGTGCACATACCTAAATACTAAATAGTTGTACAGAAGTTGCTTATCTTGAGTTATAAATATGGTTGTATGATCACTTGTTTGATGAAAATGGTTAGTAGGCATTTTCTGGTCTTACACCAAAATCTTCCACTTAGTTGATAATTGGGATTATAGGTGGCAAATTTGCTACTTGCTCATTCATAAACCAAATTACCTCCTGCAAATCTCGACATAATCATCTTTCATATTTGATGTTTAAGTAAATTTACATGTTGCATTAGGTGTGAAATAGCCCGTTTGTATGAATTTGTTACGAGGCAAACTTTTCCTTTTACAATAACCATTAGGTAGCTAATTTACACTTCATGGCTTCCACAGATAACAATAACACTCCTCTGGTTGGGCTGTAAAGCTATCCTCTGTGGGTCGTTAGGGGCAACCACCAGAACGAGGCGCCATTGTATTGGTCACGTGACATGGGTCATGTGACTAGATTTGTGGTCGCTATGGGAACCGCAAACTATGTGTTCAGTGTCCAGTGTCTCACAATTCATCCTAAATTCTTGCAGGCCTCCTCTTTCAAGCCATCTACTGCTTTTATAAGCTAAGTAAGTCCACAGACTGCTGGCCAAGTGTGGATTATGGCCAATGTTGCATAACTCAGAAAGAACGCTTCGGCATTACCTAAAGCAGTTAGATGGTCTAATGGTTAAGCATCCGCCAATTCTGCGGTGTAGACCCCAAGCCTTATCATCTCATCATTACATCTGCCTCTGGAAACTGGTTATATAAATTGACTAATCTTCAGACCCAATAGCATTGAGGCAGACAGAGACATGCTAGCTAATTCAAAGGCCTTACTTTGTGAACAAGCAATCCAGCTAGCTAGCCGCACAGCTTGAGGCTACAGTTAGCAATAACCCTTGAAATGAGGTTGTAATTGTCTTAAACTAATAAGAAGCTCTAATAGGGTGAAGGGGCACTCACCTTGGCACTGTCATTTAGGCCTTAATGGGGTTTGTTGTTCAGAGGGCACAAGTTCAAGGTTGGGGTCAAAGTCGTGATGGGTTTAGCATAATGTGTTTGTCTTCATATTGGTAGTTTGTGAGATGCTAATGGTTGGTATAAATAACTGGTAAATAGTTCTCCTTAAATAAACATGCAGTAGGGGCTCAATTTTGACAACAACAGATCTGTGATGTATTGGCCTTCATGATGATGACATAGGGGTGGGGGCCTAGCTCAGTGGTAGCATGGCTTCCAACCACTTGGTCCCGGGTTCAATTCCTGTTCGAGCCTAAGTTGTATGTTGGATGGCTGTTTCATCCACCATCTCATTGCCATGGTCCTGCCTGTCCTAATAAGCCCATCAGGTGCAGAAATACAGGCTATAAAGTCCTAATCCACCCACATGATGATGATGACATTGCTGTCTTGAGAATTGATGAAGTTTCAATAAGCTTAATACTGCTATGATCCAAATGAACTGATATAAAATATTATGCAGTCTTGATTATGATATATTGCGGGTGACATATGTGTAATAAACACATTTGAGTTTCAAATTAGAGTGTGATCTTTAGTCCCGCAGAGCCTGTGTAAGTACTGCTTTTTAGACTAATAATCTGGCTTCAAATATTAAAATGAATGTTGCAGATGTGAAAAAATGACTGCGCAACTCATTATATTATCAACCAATGCCCTTGGGTTATATTGTCAGAATAGCTACTCGTCTTAGCTAAACGACAACTGGATGTGGTTAAGATGATACGTTAAATTGACCACCCATTTTACTTAGCGTCAATGTGAATGCATCAGAATGATTGCATTTGAATCATCTCAGTATGAAGGTGGAACAGTTTTGAATAAAAGATGATATCAGTTGTGAGCTCATTTGTAACTCTTTGATGTTTGATATACATGTTTTACGATGTTTCTATGCATATATGTATGTAGCTTATGGTAGAAAATTCCATAATGCACAGCAAATTATCAATTCCGCTATGTGTCTATGGCACAAGCATGTTTTTGATGTTTTGCCATCAAACGGCTGGCTACGTGTTTTAGGAATGCCTTGAACAGAGTCGAACACTGCTTATATGCTCAGAGCTTTTTCATATCATATTTTGCAACTTTTAAGTGAGGCGCATCAAAGTACACAAACTCAAAGTGTTCTAAAGTGTAAAAGTTTCAGGACTTATAGGCATAAGAACAAAGTTTCAGCGAGATCAGTCAAATATAACGAGCCCTAATGGTAGTTACATTGCTGTAGCAGCACTTTCATCTACACCAGACCACCGCAGACATTAGACAAACTGTCAGATGCATTAAAACTTGAGTTCTGTTCTTAATAAAGAAGTTGCAGACATCAATAGTGGGGTGCGAAATGTTGCTGGCATTCCGTTATGCTTTCCATAACAGACTTCCAAACCATGTCCTCAAACCGCCTCCAAAACACTTCTGACGCTCTGTTTTAACACGTTTTGCTCTCTTTCTCCGCTGTTCATTCTTCAAACCATTAAAATGTCACTCCAGAGATTGTTCATAGAGCACTTCACGTTTGCTTTCTGTTTTTCGTACACGGAAAAAAGGGAAGAAAGAAATACCGCTCGGAAAAAGAACAACTTCTACAAAATTTGATTGAAGCAGTTATTGTAATATTTCAGCAATTCAGATTGGCTACAGTGAAATTGATGAGATACAGCATGCTGGTTTAAAACCATGAATTAGTAATTAAAGGCGACATTAATAAGTAATATAAGAATGATGAAAATTTAAAGTAAAAGTGGTCATATATCAAAACAAATGCAGCAAGCCATTTCGTACAACATGAACATTTATATGGGCTTTGGAAACTTGTAATGCACTTAACAAAATTCAGAATCTTCATAAAATTGTGAGAGCAATAGAACAAACAGATTTTTGTTGGCAAGCATTTGCAGAGTTTGTCAGATCATGCTAACTCCTGTTCTAAGCTTAACCTCTACAGCATGTCACATAGGATCACTTACACTGCTCTTTACTCCTCAAACAAATGTAAAGATATGTGATCCTCTTGTTTAAACATTTCATGTTTGAAGTTCAGATGATCAAAAAACCCAATATTCATCTACTCACCTACTACACTCTGGCGAGGAATAATGAGATAAGATGGGATGAGGTAGGATGGAATGAGATTAGATGATATTACACTAGATGAGATGATATGAGATGAGATTAAACTGAGTAGAAGTATGATACGATGAGATGAGATTGAAGTTAAGTGTAATAAGCGTAAGGAATTGAGATGAGATTGAATGAATGGGATGGGATTAAGATGAGATTAGATGAGATGGGGAGAGATGAGAATGAAAGGAGATAAGACTAAAAAGATATGGAGGATTGGATGAGTTGAGATAAGATAAGATGAGATGAGACAATTTTTTGAACATGCTTAAAATTGTTTGCCGTTACCAAGAGCGTTCTACGGATTAGCACGGATATCCGTACTTCGCTCGGCAAGTGAATTACGTACGGACAAGGATGAGCAACAGTAAAAAGTTTCGGTCATCCGCGCTCACTCACCATGCCCATGAGGGTGTGAACGCCCCTTAACACTGACATTTTGATCTGTCAAACAGTGGACGTTACATTTAACATCGGATATCAGAATATTTCTCATGAGGAGAATTTTTGACGAACTTTGAAACACTGGTTTGATCCGTCAGATCTTACAGAAGATTTTGAATAATTTCTGGAGCATTTCAAAAGCAACTAGATTTTTATTTAAAATTTACTTTGTGAAAGTGATTATGCATTTGATTACAATACAAAGGAAACTGAAATTAAACGTTTCAGGCAAACTTCAAGTAAATTCAATTGAAACCCACAATTATTGTGATCAAGAAATGCCAGAATGATAATAACTTATTATATAAATATAGTATAATTTTGACAGCTTTGGCAGTTACTAAAACATGTATCAGCTGCATCAGCTGATTAGTGTCAGTTCTAGATTACATTTTCACAAATAATGCTTACCACCAAAATTTACCTAAAATCACTGATACTCTACTTGTATCCTAACTAACCAATATTGGTGATTCAAGTGTAGTCCATAAAGGTTACCTATGGCAAATATGTATTGATCGAGTGTTATATGATATAACTTCTCATATTTTGTGATCATTTTTAATGCATGACATCAAAGCCTATGTACTGAAAGTATTTTGAAGTAGGGAAGTTTGCCAAACTCAAGCAGAACGTCAACTTAGCAACCTCAGCGTCACTCAAACTATAACAAGCCTTAATGGTAGTTTCATTTCCACAGCGGCACTTTCATGAAAACCAGGCAAACATTAGACAAACTGTCAGATGCATTCAAACTGGTGTTCTGTTCTCAATAAAGAAGTTTCAGAAGACATCAATATTTTGGTGTGGGTGTTTCTGGCATTCCATTATGCTTTCCATAAGATACTTCAAAACGTGTCCTCAAAACGCCTCGGAAACTCTTACCGAGCTGTGTTTTAACACTTTTCCATTTTCACGACTCGTTTGTTCATGCTTCCAACCATTAAGACGTCATTCGAGAGAGCTGCGCATTGAAGCGCCTCTCGCTTTTCATACTTTTGTTTTTCTCAGCAGGAAAAGAAAATAAGCAGGGATAAATAAAGCCAGCAATTAAGATGTTTTCACACAAACAGCGATTGCAATTGTGAGTCAGAGATTGTATCTAAGAATACTCTGCCCAGCTAACACGAAAACGTTATAATTACGTTAAAATAACATCATGAAAAAGGTCAGAATAACGTTATTTCATAACATCAAAATTACGCAAAATTGGACGGTTGCGGAAATGTTATTTTAACGTTCTATGTATCATGTTAGAAGTATGTTAAAATAAAGTTAAAATAATGTTATTTCAAAACATTTTTTCAAATTGTGGCTTTTACATCAGAAATACATTGTTTAATAATGTCTTGCATTAATATCAATTTAACATTATATGGCAACATGAATAAGATGACCCCTTTATAACGTTATCATAACGTTATGTGATAACATAAATTTTACATTATCTGCCACATTTAAAAAAACGACTCTTTTATAACATTTTTATAACGTTATGGGATATCATAATTTTAACATTATCTGGCAACTTTAAGTTATAACCTTTTCTCAACGTTTTTACAATGTTTTAGGGTGACATCAATTTGATGTTATCTGACAACGTTTTCATAACGTTTTTGCTTTGACATTACCTGGGATGAATAAGAGAAAACTTGTTTTGCATTCAAAAAGCAACAGTTTATTTTGGAAATCACTGAAGAATAATACTGTATTCAGTACAAGAATATTAACAGTTATAATGAAACAAATTTAATTTACATTGATAAATTTCACACCAAATAAACTTGCACACAAAAACCTTTCAATCTGAAAATAGTCCTTGATTTGTATAATGAAAGGCATAGCAGCCTAGTATTTTGGCGACAATACCAGTTCGACATACAGTGCATGAGTTAATTGTTTCATCATAACAGTTTGTGTGTGCTTTCACATAACCCATGGCCAGGCAATCATTCCAGTCTATCTGATATTCTACAAATGTTAATAACATTGCAGCTCTCATTTGCCTCTTCAGTAAGTTAGTCCAATGATCAAGCAGTAGGTCTTCTCTTTCACATTCCTGGAATAACAAAATACATGAACTTAATCTATCTTGCAAAGCTTTTGAATGCACATTATAATGTATTTGGATGAAACAAGGCACTGTAATGTGTGCATTGCTGATCTTCAGTTTGTATGATAATAACTGACAAATCGTGAATATTTACCTTGCCAGAGAAAAGCCTTCAAGGTGGGTAGTGTTCATACCAGGAGTAAGATGTGGTCATCTTGATAGTATGGCAATTGGTCTTGAAGAGCAACCCTGTAAAAATGCAAAAATTTACATTTAATTGACCTTAATTTACATATATATGCAGTTTTCCAAACTGAATGCTAACGATTACAATATTTCAATAAGAATAACATTTAATCACCAAGTGAAATACTATTTGAATTATATCGTTTAAGGAATGTAAAACAAATGAAACAAATTCCATCATCATGATCATTGGACATAATCATAAATGCCAACAAACATTATCACAAGGTAATTGCATGACATTGGATCTAAACTTTGATTAAATCAGTAAAGATATGTTTGGCTATGATCAATCTCATAAAACAATGATACTGAATTTTCTCCATGTATAGTGTATTTTAGAGTTAGCTGAGATATGGCATTTCTACACTTATATCAAATTTTAGATATTAATAAAACTTCAAGCTTGATAACAAAATAACTTTCAAATATATACAACTTTATAAGCAAGAGTGATAAGAAAACAACTTGCAATATTATGTTATTTTGTGCTACACAATTTCACTAAAACTACTTATATGATTTAAAACTTATCATGGTCATTTAAGTTTTTGTAGCTCACCTGTAGATAGTAATTATGCATGCATGCTATAATGTATGCAAATGGTTCTGCTTCAGAGATTTGGGCCTAATTAGGGAAGGGGTACTGCAAGTTCACTCACTAGATGCTGTAATATGATGCCTCCTCAGTCTATAATGTCTTGAATCTGAGCTCTATAGAGTCTAGAAATCACCCATAGCTATCTATATTTTACAATGTATATTTGCACAGTTTTCAGGAGGACTAACTAATATCATATAGTGGACAATATATAGTCTGTGTAATTTGTACCAGCAAAATAAATCATATATTATTAATTAATACTTGCTCATATCATTGTAGTTACAAAATTTGTCTTAATATCTTGACCTATACAAATTAAAGCCAAACTAATTTAAAAATAAAAACACAAGATCAGTTAAGGATAATTGTCTGTATATCATTGTATATTGAGTTAGCATATTTAAACATGGCCAATATATAGATGGATAGACAAATATACAGAGAGGTAGATAGATAGATAGGTAGCTAGATAGCTAGATAGATAGATAGATAGATAGATTGATTGATTGATTTATAGATATATAATTGTAAAGTCACAAAGATAAGTTTTATAAGATTGTGCAAAACTTGTAACTTACCTACTGTCTGTGACATGCTGGCCTGCCATCCCAAGTCAAAGTGCACCTGTCAATGATGGCTGAAGTTAATTGTGAAGAGGGGGGGGGGGGGGTTGCAGAAATGGCAGAATTTACAACTTTCCCTCATTGTTGCAAACTGTGTGCCAAGTCCTGACTCTGGTCAGTGTTTAATATGTGGGTTATTTTACCTAGGAATATTTAGAGATATTCCTAGATTTTACTATTGCATCAATCTTTAACATAATTACAGCAGATTTTGAAAATGCCATTTGATGCCTTATTTAAATGATTATGATGTTTATTATTAAAATTTTATAAAAACATTATAATTACATCATCCCATAACATTATTAAAACATTTGTGTCTGACATTACAGATTTACATTGAAATTATGTTATTTATAAACATCATGAAAACGTCATAACCTTGATACTGAGAAAACATTTTAGGGTTATGTTACAATTGCATCAACCCTTAACATTATAATAACCTATATTTAAAATGCCTATATTTGATGGCTTTGTAACAGCATAATCATGTTTTTCTTTAATATGTTCTAAAAAACGTTGTAAAAACATCATCATATAACATTAGTAAAACATTTGTGTCTGACATTACAAATTTACATTGAAATTATGTTATTTATAAACATCATGAATACGTCACAAATTTACGTATAACCTTGATGTTTAGAAAACATGTTAGAGTTATGTTACAATTGCATCAACCCTTAACATTATAATAACTGGTTTTAAAAATGCCTATATTTGATGTTTATTTTACAGCATTATCATGTTTTTCTTTAACATATTCTTAAAACGTTATAAAAACATCATCCCATAACATTGGCAAAACATTTGTGTCTGACATTACAGATTTACATTGAAATTATGTTATTTATAAACATCATGAATACGTCACAACTTTACGTATAACCTTGATGTTTAGAAAACATGTTAGAGTTATGTTACAATTGCATCAACCCTTAACATTATAATAACTGGTTTTAAAAATGCCTATATTTGATGTTTATTTTACAGCATTATCATGTTTTTCTTTAACATATTCTTAAAACGTTATAAAAACATCATCCCATAACATTGGCAAAACATTTGTGTCTGACATTACAGATTTACATTGAAATTATGTTATTTATAAACATCATGAATACGTCACAACTTTACGTATAACCTTGATGTTTAGAAAACATGTTAGAGTTATGTTACAATTGCATCAACCCTTAACATTATAATAACTGATTTTAAAAATGTTTATATTTGATGTTTATTTTACAGCATTATCATGTTTTTCTTTAACATATTTTAAAAACGTTATAAAAACATCATCCCATTACATTGGGAATACGTTTTTGACTGACATTACAGATTTATGTTATAAGAATGTTATCAAAAAATGTTGCCATAATGTTAACAAATAGCATCATTAATACATAACACCTGTAACTGCTGTATAATACATTGAAATAACATCATTGTGAAAGCATCTTAAAACATCAATATTGTAATGTTTGCAAAATGTTTTCAGAAAATGTTATAACACTGTTATTAATTAATGTTATGAATAAACATGAACATACAACATCAAGGTAATGTTAAAAAAACGTTATTTGAAAAACGTTATGCCATAACCTTTTCCTAACATGTTATAAAAACGTTATGTGTTAGCTGGGTGGTGCTCTGAGAACTGCATGTAACTTGATTTATTTGCACCAATATCTTTCTACAGGTGCGATAAAACTACAGAAATGATGAATAAAATTGGTGGGGCCTTGTTCTTGGTGTCTTTGCTGAAGCATGTAAAAGACCCACCCATGGGTAAATGTGTAACATTCTGTGGACTCCTACCTATCTCATCATTACGTCTGCCGGACTCACATAAGCTGATTAGGTTGAGATCAGTGACATTGAGGCGACACAATTGCAATACAGTACTTCCTGCTCAGATGGTCTTAATTTCAGCTGTGTCCTTCTGGTCTTGGGGCTATTCACTTGTCTCAGCATAGACACCAAACACAAAGTACTCTGGATCCACATTCTCATAAGAAGTATTAGGTCTATATAAACACCCGAACTTAGCAGATTTCCAAAATAAGCAAAAGTTTCTTTAAAATTAATGTGTATTACACCAACCAGTTCTTCCATGCAGAAATTAATTCTTAGCTTCAATATTCACGGATGAAATGTAATTTCTGGCGCGTGTTTCCATCCGTTAATGTTTTCGTGTTCCAGACACCATGAGGGCTATAAATAGCTCACTGAACAATTCTGCTACTTGATTCAAGTACTTTGCGAAAAGGTTTTTGATAAAAGAATCACGGAATATGCAACAAAGTACCCTAACAGAATGAACAAAGAATATCAGATCAAAGAAATTAATAAAAATAAACATATGTAAACTTAATACTTTTAAGGACACAGGCATGCATCAAAAGTGAGATGAGAATTGAAAATATACTTCGCAGCAATAGAAATAAGCATCTGGGTTGCACAGTGATTTAGGCATCTGCCAATTCCACAGAGGCCAGCTCTGCTAGCTGAAGGTCCTGGGTCTGATCTCCGGCCTGGGCACTCTTCATGAGCTACATCCCAGCTGCTATGGATGTCGATCGCATGAGATGTTACATTTGAGGTGCCTTGTACTCGGTGTCTATGCTGAGGCAACTAAAAGACCCCACCTATGGGGTTAAAGTGTAACATTGTGTCTTTAAATTGGCTTAATGCATGTTGTATGGTACGAACAAATTATTACTACAGTTTAGCTGTTAATAAAGGTTCCATTCAATCTCATTCTTGAATCATTGTGTCAGCAACTTTTGAGCAAAATTTGTACTTTGCAAGCAATTTAGAAATGTTGTAAGTGACTCATGAATGTTTCAAAGAATGTAGCTGTGAGATGAACACTTAAAATCCTGCGATTTTGTTGATTGAATATGTGGGAAATTCTTTCAGGAAGCTGTCACCATGTTCACAGGCAGATTTAAACCTTGCTTCCGCCATTTTAGGTCTTTTCAATACCTTGTTGAGCTTTGTTGATGGCAGAAGGGGCCTTTTTCATTGATTCAAGGGGCCCAACTAAGGCGTCACGCGCCCAATAGAATGTCACCAGTTGCCATGGCAACCAATTGTCTGTTTTCCAGTGCAATTGTCACTCAACCGTTATGGTTAAGATAAACTGGAATTTCTCAAAGATTCCACCTTGAGTGTGCGGTGAAATTAAAGAGCTTTCTTGTTGAGTTATTGGCAAATGCTTTTACATCAGGAACGCGTGCTCCTTACTTGACGAAAGACGTTTGACTTTACTATTTGCAAAGTCAGCCGCAAGGAGCCTAGATTAAAGTCTTAATGATTAGAATAACATTGCGAAAAGATACCGTGGTCTGGCGGACAAAGTGATTGCCTTCACTCCGCAAGGTTGTGGGTTTGAGCCCCCACCATGGCATAGAGGAACTGAGCAGATCCTCCGTAACTCTTTGCTCCACTCCACCCAGGTGTAAATGGATACTTGGCTATAGGCAGTGATGGTGATTGTAGTGTACTTAGCCCCTGCAGGTAACTCTGTGCAACAGGCTGTATACTCCCTAGCAAGTTGAGAAAGACTCATGCTTGAACAGGACCTTAATTGTGGGTGGGTTTAGCGCATTACATATCTCCTGTGGAAAGTCACAATAGTGCGAATGGTAAATGAATACACAACCTACCTTCGCCTTTACCATAAAAAGAATAAAACTGCAAATTTAGCAACTGAAAGCAAAACTGAATGTCAGGTAAATCAGTAAGTCAAACTTATCTTATTTTAAGTATGCCACTGAAATACTAACATACTTCTTTAGACAACAAACCTATTGAAATAGCATGAAGATGTATTTCTTATATGAAAAGCAATATGCCTGATAATCCACATGACATATCTTCCATCTTGAGGCTTTTCCTCACCCATTCATGTCAAAATGACCGCTAACCAAGCACCCGTGGGGATAGTAGGTAGACGGGCCATATTTCAAGGGGCATGACCCCACATTTCATAGGGTTTGAGCCCCACATTCTATCTCAATCACAACCCAATCTTACCTTAATGACAATCATTAGGGTCAGAGCGGATCGGTGCTTAAGACTGCCCTCTCATTGGAGCCTTAAGGACAGCTGACCCTGAGCGATAATAGGGATTAATGGGCGATAATAAGGCGCATGGGTGATAATGGGAGCAAATCGCCTCTAGGTCAATGGGCGTGTCGAACACAGCTGGGAACAACTAGTAAGAACACAAGGGCAATTAGGAGACATGAGCTACACCCCGGCTGGTTGTCGATCACATGCGACCTTGAATTGGCGGTCACTCGTTCTCGGTGTCAGTGCTGGGACAAGTAAAAGACCCCACTGATGGGGTGAATGTGAAACATTGTGTGGATTCCAAGCAGGCTTATCATCTCATCATTACGCCTGCCTACATATGGGTATATAAGCTGACTTTGCTTCAAATCAGCAGCATTGAGACATTAATCATTGGACATGCGCATGGCTACAATACAACCGACGATACATTCTGACACTCGAACGACGCGTCAACCATGAGTTCTGTGTGGGACAAAGTTAGCGGTTGCGTGTTATCCAGTCGTATGCAAGTTAATTGTTAATCCAGAAAATCGAGTCCATTTTCCGGTTGTTAAGGAATTCAATTGTGGTCAACATACACACTTGTTCCTTTACCGTACTTAGGATCTAGAATTTGAACTTGCAGTTTGGCCCAAACATTCACATACATTTGGGCAAGATGTCATAAATGTTACTGTTGATAAAATTACCCAAATGCAGAAAGATTGCCAAAACCTTTGATAGAAATAAGGAAATATAATTTTTAGATGTAAGAATGGTGATTGAATATGTTGCCATGTTCATATACTCTGTGAATTCTAGCCTTTAACATCATTATTGGCCATTTATATTTGGATTAATTTCTCATCTTGACTTGTTGGACAATTTACCTAATTAAATCATAATCTATTTTGGGAATATCAGCTTTACAGTACATAAGCATCAACATAGTTCTAGTATGGCACAGTGCTAGAATGGAAAGTACCCCACTTGGAGTATTGACTGCTGTTCCCTGCTAGAACATTGATGAATATATAGTGCCACTCTCTGTATAGCCTTGGCTGTTATGCCACTACTGTGACTCCAGTAGTACAACTCTGTCAGACTCACTCATGGGTTATTGTGACTCATCTCAGTTTGAGACTGATTCCAGACTCACTCCAAACTCATTTCTCCTTTAAAATTACTCTTATCATCAATATGCATATTCTGATTGAAACGCATAATCAATAAACTTCTATCCAAGTCAAATGAGATTAATTCTATCCTGAGATATACACTGTCCTCACTGAAACTCGTTTCAGCTTAATTGAATGATACTGAAACTCATTTCACCATCACTGGGACTCATTTCACATTCAATTAAACTAAATTTAAACTAGCAAAACTCATTTCAATCCAACTGAGAGTAGCAAAAACTCATTTAAATTTAAATAAACTTTTCAAAATTAGGTTTATCTTTTATATAACTGATACTCATTCCAATTTCACCAAACTCACTCCACCCTCATAAAGTCACTCCACCCTCAGAAACTCACTCTAACCACAAGGAGACTCATTGTGACATCACAGTGTCTCACTCCGACCTTCAGGGAGTCTTTTTTTCACAGAGACTTACAGCCTAATAACTGGTTGTTGGAGTGTGACTCCGCAGGCATCAAACAGGGCGCTCCTTCACTTGCGAGGAAAACACTGAAATATTCATTTTGTCTGCCCCAGGTGGTGGAGTGGCCTCATAGCTTCATTTGATGTCTTTTTCATTCAAAGGGAAGGTACAAAAAGAATAAATGGAACAAAAAGAATGTTTGAAAATAATGTCAAAATAAAGAGAATTGTTTAACAGGCTGAAATCAAATGTCACATCTTGGCACTTCAGTAGTTTGTGGCTGATGAATAAAGGACATTTTGATCTCAGATGAGACAGAATATTTCTATTAGTACACATGGCCAATTGTGCCACGTGCGTTTTCCATGCATTTGGATAAACGCATGATTTTCACCTCATTTTAATTAGGCAAAAACCATGCGTTTTCCATGCGTTTATCCTTCTCATGGAAAACGCACGTGGCACATTTGGCCATGTAGTACAATTGCATACAGAATATAAAATTGATAACTTAGTATGTCTATGTCTCAATGCTACTGGGTCTGAAGCTTAGTCTGTTTGTGTGACCAGCAGCTGCAGGTAGACGTAATGATGAGATGGTAAGGCTGCTTGGAGTCCACACACTTGTATCAATATAGTATAAGTCTTTAGGTTTTTTCTTCTGTTTTGATTAGGTCTATCGGGCTAATATATTCAATCAAATACAAGCAAATTCAAGCAAGACACACAACATGAACTCAACCTATCTGCACTAGCTACTCTGTACATATTCTCTGTACCCTTTCAGCTAGCTAGTTGCCCATTGTTGCTTGTGAATATTCAGAAAAACCTCATGAAAAGGAAACGGAGTAATGAAAGTAATGCTTCTGTATGGAGCTGTCTCTGTAAAGTGTTCAGTACTCGGGGCATCTTAGCCCTCTCAGACTTAATGCTTTTAGCAAATGTTGGGCATTTTGGGAAATAGGGATTAAAGACATACAGTAAAACCTCGTATAAAGAACATGTACAGTAATGCTCAATACTCATGTGCGGTCTTCTATCAGAATCAGAATCTCTTTATTGTCCTTACTGTATACAAGTTATTAACATTTTGTAAAAAAAAGTAATGGATGAATATTTGAAAGGACTGGGGACCACTTTAGGACAAGACTTTGTCGTTATCAAGTGGCCCCCATGGATGGAAGAGGAATGCCTGCGTGCACAGACCTCTCAGACAGTGTGAGGGATGCTACTGCATGCTTCCATTAAATTTCACACACAAAAAAACAATAAAAAACAAATAAAATAAACCTAAATTGTCTACTAAAAAAAAATATATATATAGCCAGGCTGAGCTAGACCATAATCTAAACACTGTCCTACCCCAAGCAATCTAGCTAAAGCTATCTACTGGAAGCTAAAACTTCAAAAATTAGTGCACTAAAAAAAAGTAATATTTATAACTGAATAGTTATTAATAGTGTTTATACCATTGTTGTGGAATTTCAGTTTATTTGACCTACGTGTTTATAGGTGTTTCTAGATAGATATAACTTAGTTCGACTTGCTGTAGTAATATAATGGCCTATGTAATTGATTGATTGATTGATTGATAAAATATATATATTCAGGGTAACAATTCAGACAAAAATGCTGTTTCACAATTGGCCCTGATAACAATAAAATTAAATATGATATAAATATCACATTTAAAAAGAACATGAATATAATTAATAGCCAAGTTTTCTTTAAAGGGGTAAAAACTGGAATGTACTTAAGCTTATTAAGGTTGATCTTTATAATATTTGCAAGATGGCCTAGACAAATTCATTGTAATTACATTTAAACCTGCCATAGCGACAATCTGTATATTGCAGTCACCTGTTTTAAGCAACTACTATATTCAAACTCTCCCACACTGAATTTTCATTGTAATACCCCTCCATTAAACGACCACCTGTGGTAAACTACCATATTTTCAATTTCCATGTATGACCAATACACACTTATTTGACTGTACCTCAGTATTAAGACCACCTCCCTATTAAAACAGTATTTAAGAAAGGTCTTAACAGATTGGTACTACTGTAAAAAGCTGTATTCTACCAGGAATTGCATCCAAGAAATGTCTACCAAATGTGTCAAGATGTGTATTTTCCATTAAGCAAATTGACATCAGTTGTTAGAAGGGATTTTTATGCTTTTTTGTGTCATCTACTTTGATTGAAGGAATTCGATAAACAAAGAATCTGGGATTGTAAATAAGATATTACTTGCAGAGAAAACATATGCTTTTAGTGTTTTATTATCAATTATTAACAAAAACGAGTAGCTTTGGGATTGTAAATAAGATATTACTTGCAGAGAAAACATATGCTTTTAGTGTTTTATTATTAATTTTTAACAAAAACGAGTAGCTTTCTAAATATCATTACTTGGTAATCTTAATAATATATCAACCACTGCATTAAAGACAAACATTTCATCTAATTCATACCGTTGAAAGTGTCATTTAGCCAGACTGGGAAAGTTTTGTATTGTTATTTTAGTAGAAGATTTATGCACACCAGAAATGGAATCATATAAATTGAATTCAGAATAGAATAAAGTGGAATGGAATACCTCCAGGGTAATAAGATAGATAGATAGATAGAAAGACAGATAGATAGATAGATAGATAGATATATAGATACATAGATAGATAGGTAGATAGGTAGAGAGATAGATAGATGCATAGATACATAGATACATAGATAGGATAGATAGGATAGATAAGATAGATAGATCGATTAGATAGATAGATATATATATAGATAGATGGATATATATGTAGAGAGGTAGATATGTAGATAGGTAGATAGGTAGATATAACACAAAAGGATGCAAGAGATAGAATAAACTGTAAGGAACATTAGGAAATAAGACCGAAATATAACAAGATAAAAAGCCAGTTGACCTCATGTTAAGACCACCTCATTAATACGACCATTGTGACAGCAACAGACAGTTCAAGTGTTCAGGATATTAATTGTTAATTAATTAGCCAAATGAAAAGGGATATTTTTGGTTGCATTCTGTGAACACACCTATTCTGCGAAGAGCTTATGCTCAGCCACGAATCCTAATCAAGGGGCAAAATTAATGGGTGTCTCACTGCAATTAATACCTGCAGCTTCATCATCCATAGCCCTTCCATTAATACGTCAATCCATTAAGGATTAATTGCTAATACTCGAATGGAACACATCTACTTTTAATTACAAATGTGCGATTCAGAATGGAACATTTTGAAATCTTCAGTGTGCTTTTCTAGATGATAAGCTAAAGAGTGAGTGAATGAGTAAGTGAGTGAGTGAGTGAGTGAGTGAGTCAGTCAGTCAGTCAGTCAGTCAGCACGTCAGTCAGTCAGTCAGTCAGTCAGTCAGACAATCAATCAAGCAATCCTCATAACATTCCACGGCTTAAGTCAAGTTTTTAGGAATTTCAAAATATGTCGATCAGTTTTATACATAATTTTTCCATCATTTACCATTGTCACTCAATTCTTAGCAGAATGAACTCTATTCGGAGTCAGTAGTTTATCTCAGGACCTGTTATTTAGTATCTTTTTGAGCTCATTTGAAGAACCTTCAAAAACATCATAGGACTTGACTAAGTTCTGCTTTGGGAGCTGTCCACAGGAAGTCTATCTCTCATTCAAAGGTCAACTTAAGTGTTCTGTTGTTTTCCATGAAAGGTTAATGCACCGTTCCTTTACTGAGAGGCTGCCCGTTGCTTTTTTCTAGTTAAAACTCACCTGCCTTGCACATTGTAAGTACTGTGCTGCATTGCATACTAGCTATACACTATGTACAGTTAGCTCAGTGTAAACATGCAGGGCTGCCAACCACTGGGTCCTTGGTTCGCATCCAGCCCATGTTGGAAGGTTGCTTGATCGGTGGCCTCATTGCCTTGGCACCTGCCTGTCCTGATCAGCCCTATCTGGTGTGAACATTTAGGATGTAAAGCCCATGTCAGTCACCCACCACTATGTATAATTGGATTGTACTTGCCTAAATAGTTTGATTGTTATGCTTTAAATAAGTTTTACTTCATTGGGTGTTGTTTGCCCTCAATGCAATACAATAAACTACAGTTAGTTTAATTAAAACCGGCCTATCAAATTGAACCCAGACAAAGCTAAACTACTTTTGCTGTACAATGCTACCGGCCGCTGTGGGGAAACAGTCTGGCTGTAGCTGGCTACTCAAAGCCAGATCTAAAAGTACATGAAAATACATATTTATAATATCTTAGGTAAAATTCTTACATTTACCAAGGTTTATATTTTTCAGTGGTGTAAGATGAAAGCTGCCTATAAGTAGACAGGAGTAGACAGAAGTGCCTTGCTTTAGACAGTTATAGATACAGCCAGGAATAGGTTGCTTAGGATGTCTAGGGTCGACCATTTTTAATCCAATTAACTGTATATAGTGGGTGAGGCCTTGGTTTGCTCCAAGCTTTATCATTGCATCATAACATCTGCCTGAGACCATACAACTATGCACTACAACACAACTGTATACATTCAGTGGGTAATATATTTAACTTTCAGTTATTCCTGAATACGGCGGATAGAATGTCAAGGACTTGTCGATCGCAGCTTCACAAAAAACTTCTTACAATTATATTACACACCGCAGTTCATTCGAATCAAGTACCATTCATGTGCAAAGTTCAGCAAATGCAATAGAGTTGTGCATCTGTTCTGTTTGGCTGCAAACCTCAGCATTCTTCGCAAACCCATTCCATTTGACCGCATTCTTGGGCTGGTCGTGTTTGCAAAGATCATCATGGAGGCATTATTCCGAGTGGTTCTTATTCAAATTCAAGAAAAACTTCCTCGCCTGCTTGCGCTGATTCGTTCATGAATGAGTGGATTTCCCGAGGCGTTTCTCCGAACGCTTTCATTGGAATGGTGCGGAGTGACAATGATGAATGAAAAAGATGAAGGCGGTGACAAATCATCACTGATTGTGCGTTTCCCTCTGTACACAGCCAGCCCATGGCAAAGGCGATTTGTTATCTGTTAAACGTATTCCAATATTTGCCTGAAAAGAGATGGAATCGGGCCAGAAAAAGGGCAGAAAAATGATCGACTCGTCATTCGCTCAGTTTTATTTTCCCCTTTTTGTCGTTTCTGCGGCTGAATTAGTATTCACTCCGCAGCAAAACTTCCATTTGGGCCATATTACATTCAACAGAAGAAAGCGGGCTGGAAAAGCGGACCCAAAATACGGGCAGATAAGGAACGATACGGAGGGAATTTGCATTCACTCGCCTCAATGGAAAATTGAGCTGATCAACAGGACCTCGTGGTCTGCCTGCAAATGAATCCCGTTTCTCCGGACCACATTTTCAATTACACGGTCTTCAAGCTGTCCTGCTTCCCCCGCTAAATCTGTGCGACGCAATGCATAAAATCTAGACTGACTCTGGCCTTAAATTTGAACTACTGTTAGCACTCATCCATATGCATTGTATTTGGAATCTGTCTGTTCTACTCCAATAGGGAAAAATATATTGTCTTTCAACGATAGATAGAATTGGCAGGTTTCCTGTTGTAACAGCACATGTAGATACTGTTAGTTGCAATCCATCTCTTCTCGTCCAATTGTAGTATTGTCTTTCCACAATGTATACAGTGAAGTATAGTGACACAAGTTACTACTGTATACCTATGATGTTGACAAATTTAAAAAGTCTGATTCTAAGGATGAATAGGTACTTGGCAATAGGCTATAACAATGATGGCACTGGTGTGAGCTCTCAAGCCCTTGTGGTTAACCCAGTGTTCAAGACTGCTCAATAATAATAATAATCTTTATTCATGCTCAAGGTATATATAAATATGTATTTACTATATATATATATATATATATCATATTTACAAGAGTAATACTTATCAGGGAGTTGAGAAAGACTCTGGATTGGCCTGTCAAGGGTGTGATTTTTAAGTCTGCTGACCCTGTTGAATGGTAACAGATAAAGACCTTAAGGTATATTATCACATTTTACAGGCATATTTACCAGACATGTCACGTAATAGCTATTCAACATTCTCCATTTTCTTTTCTTTATTTCTTTTTTCTACTCCTCCTTTTTCTAGTTTTATATCTCTAGTATCCTGCTGTCGCGAGTTGTTATACTTTAAGACTTTTGATGCATGTCACCAAATCTCTCTGCATTGATTTTTCTCCTTTGTCGTGAAGCTGCTTCGACTGTGAAATGTCTGACAAAGAGCTTAGTTTCATAATTTCGTTTTTTGCTTCTTCTTTTTTTTTTTTTTTTGTGTTTCTGGGTTAAATCTTTTTCTTGTCTTTCTTCAGCCTTTTCTCTGTCTACATGTCTACTGGCAGTCTGTCTGTCTGGCTATCATCTGGCAGTCTATCTGTCTTCTCTCTTTGACTATTCTTGTATGTCTGTCTATGTGTGTGTTTCTTTACTTGTTTTCTTAGTATTTCTGCCTCAGTGCATGGGGTCTCCTGTCTGTCTGTCTAGCTGACTTGAAGTTTATTTGCATATCAGTCTGCATATCTGTCTATTCATCAATCTATACCCCCTGCTGTTTCGTCTTTCTATTTACTTTGTATCTATCTCTGTTTTTCTGTCAATCTGAATCCCGAGATTTTGTCAAATTGTCAATAACTTTCATCCAGCATAGGTGTATGTTGTGCAGCAGCAGAGTATATTGGACAGCTGCTAAGTATGTTGGGCAGCTGCAGTGTATGTGTATGCTTTACAATGTGGATTATAGATTTTTGTGGTATTTGGTAAAACAAAACAAAACTCAATAACAACATAAAAACAACAACTCAGTGATTCACCTTTATAGAATAGGTTGTTAAAAAACAACAACAAAATTTCACGATTTTATGATGTCTGTCAGTTCATTAGTTTGTCTATCTGCTACAATATATCTAGGTTGTGCATGAATATCACTCTCTCTCAATGTCTGTCTGTCTGTCACTTTCAATCATAGCATGTCTGTCCAAACAGCCACCCACCCAGGACTTGAGTGCACTGACCATCTAATCCCCCCTTTTGGCCTTTTGACCTAATAATCCCTTGCATTAGTCCCCTGGCCATCCTTAATCCCTTCAGAGGCTCCATCAGCACCCCTGAATCCCCCCATCAGTACCCCTTGGCATATAACATGCTTTTCATGTAGCTTTGACATGTCTAGCATGGGAATCAGGCCACTGGCTATTAGGTTATTGCTTTTGTCCACTTACTTGGCTACTTCTAAGTATTAGCAATCTGTATTTCTTAAGATAGTGGGTTGCAGCTTGCTATGTCAATATTTTGCTTTAAATTGTGAAAATAATTCAGTGACAAAAATATTTTTAAACCTTATAGAAATGAAAGTAAATTTTCATAATTATCCTTGGAATGTGAAGAATGGGGATTATCTATTTTAAGAGAAAATGTTTATTCATTTCAATGTTATGCAATTGCAAATTATGCTTTAATGATAAAATACACCACTTTCTATATATAGAGATATTCTGTTTCTATGGCAATGGTAAAACGTATGATTTAATTGTCAAATGATGTATATATTTCTTGTTTTACTGCAATATTTCAATGGTGTTGTCTTCTTGAAATGCAATAAATAATTGCTAAATTATATATGCATTCAACTAGTCTATATTTATTATCTAGTTTCTGTGGTGCTGTGTGGTATTCTGTCTGCCAATTTTTTTGTCTATCTGTCATTTTTGTCCGTGACCAATATCATTGTCTACTTTGGTTCGCATCTATACTTCCTAATGGTTTCCATGGAAACAGAAAAATAATATCCGTTTCCCCTGCTAGTATTGCTAATGTCCCATAGCATCCTGTCCTAACTTTTTTTCTGTCGAAATGCCAGTTACGAGACTTGAATCAAATATGAATCACTTTTGCGTGGTGAATCATTAACTATCAATGTGATCAGCATATTTATGCAGAGCTATTTCAGACATTTGCAATTGTTATTTTGGGTGAATATTCCATCCTGTTGCTGGAAGGAAAAATGGTGATTTGGGGAATAATAATATCCGAGTTCTGGTCAAAAGAAATGCTGATATTTTTCTTGGGGCTTGATATAAGCCTATGCCTCTGACTCGGTGTAGACTTAAGGGCTGTTAACACCTTAAAACCTAGCTATATAGAACACCGTATATTCTACAATTAGAGTGCTGTTAATAGCTAGGTAGGCATTAGTGAAAATATTTGATGTTAAACATTTTATATCTTAAAGTTTTTCATGACAAATACACCGATTTATCCCAATTTATTTACTCAGGAAATTACCTTTATCGTATAATAGATTTACCAGGCAATTACCAAGGGATTTTGTAGAATTATTTGTTCATAATTACTTACAATTCCTACAAAATTGACAATGTATTTCATTTACTTGTTGGAGTTAAACTTAACAAACTAAAAGTTTATTTATCAAAATATTATTCGTTTGTATCTCAGCTTATTTTAGATGTGGTCTGATCAACTAAGTCCTAGGCAGAAATATGATACAATTTTCTGCAATATTCTTCTTGATAAGCTCTGATAACCTAGTAGATCAACAAATATATCATTGGAGCGAAATGTACAGTCGGCGCCATCAAATTAGGACAGCAATCTATAAATAGACTTATTCAGTTGCGAACTGACCAATCAGAAAGCTTTCAATCAGCTGCACTGGCCGCTTAGGTCAACAAGAATCAATGGGAATTGGGGAATCCCCCAGGAAGTCGTTAGGCCCCTTAGGATCTTGGGTATAGCCCTCTAGGCCTTGTTAAGCCACATAGGGCCCCCCTACACCCCTCTGGCTACCCTCAGCCACACATACTGTTTGTACATCGCCAGAAACTCCTCCCAAGTGAATATCACTTTTTCAGCACTCCTCTCAGATATGATATGATAAGACTTTCTTATTATCTGCGAAGATGATTGTCTGCAAAATATGAAATTCAGTCATTTGCAAAATATGTATAGCAGTAGTCTTCATTCTGTGTGAGAGGATATAGCTACAGCTTCATCAGATATATTGTGAAACGATTTTCTGCAAATACATTACTTTGTATTCACACAACATTACATTATTATGTGTGTATATTGGCTAAGGTATTGAGCAGTTGGATATCATTTTTATGAGATTTTGAGTTAGTGGTGCCTTGTACTCTGTGTCTATGCTGAGGCAGGTAAAATACCCCACCCATGCACCCAAGGGGTAAGTGTTCAACACGGTGTGGAATCAAAGTAGCTTTAACATCTCATCATTACATCTGCCTGGTGTGGTCATATAAGCCGAGCTTCAGACCAGTAGGTAGCGCAGTGGCAATAGATTAATAAAATCGCCATATTTAGCAGTACTTCTGCCATTGCTCTGCTGAAGGTCCCGAGTTCGACCCCCGGCCCAGGCCCTCTTCATGAGCCACATCCCAGCAGCTGGATGTTGATGACATGAGACGTTAAATTGGAGTTTCCTTGTACTCTGTGTCTATGCTAAGGCAGGTAAAAGTCCCCACCCATGAGGTAAATGTGTACTGTATGACTCCTAATCGCCTTATCATCCCATCATTACATCTGCCTCGGACACAGTGGCAATAAAATGCTGAATTGCCATATTTAGCAGTACCATCACCCTATGAAAATCTGATGCCCTATATACCCTCCCACCCCTTTTCAGCTGCTGTATCTTGCTGTATCTAGCTGTATCTAGCTGTATCTAGCTGTATCTTGCTGTATCTTGCTGTATCTTAGCTGTATCTTGTTGTATCTTGCTGTATCCAGCTGTATCTTTGCTGTGTCATTGCTGTATCTTGCTGTATCTTGACGTATCTTAGCTGTAACTTTGCTGTATCTTGCTGTGTATCTTGCTGTATCTTAGCTGTATCTTTGCTGTATCTGTGCTGTATCTAGCTGTATCTTTGCTGTATCTTTGTTGTATCTTGCTGTACCTAGCTGTATCTAGCTGTATCTTGCTGTATTTTGCTGTATCTTTGCTGTATCTAGCTGTATCTTTGCTGTATCCTTGCTGTATCTTGCAGCTTCTCTGACCAACTTCTTTTTAATATCTGGCCATTCTTTGCCAATTAGGCTGGATGTGAGGCTGGACAGCCCTGCTTTTTGCAATGATGAGAGTGCCTGCTTCTTTTCAACCGAGTTAAGCTTGAGATATGGCCTCCAAGTTGCAGAAGCAGTAGGCAGGCCTCCATGCCTCCCCCAGGAATGGGTTGGCCTCCGTGATAAGATGGTCTCCCTCCATAGGGGGTTTTCTAGTTATCATATCAGTTCAGCTAGCCCTCTCCTTGCATACCAAAATGTCCTACCACCTTGAAGGTAGATATTTTATGGACTACTTGAGCAGCTTTATGCGAGATACTATATGGTAATTTGAGTGATATTTATTGTCATTTGTCTAGAATGCTGCTGTTTAGTCTACAGAGAGAACCATCATTCACAGCTACAACCAACTACCTGTGATGCAATGAGCCAAAACAAGCCATACTGAGCTGAAAACACCTAATAGTCAGCCTAACAATTAAATAATATAGCAAAATCACTGTTATCATCTCATCATTACATCTGCCTGTTGTGGTCATGACTAAGCTTCGGACTCAGTAGCATTGAGGCATTGACATTAAGGCAATTCTACCATGCAGTATCTTTAACGACCTCAAATGAGCTTAAAGTGAGCACACGCAACTCAAAATGAGCACACAAAGTGACCCAAGTGAGCTCATGAAGTGACCCCAGTCACGTGATGTGAACCCTAGTCACGTGGTCCAACTTGTCTGCCCCTCCTTGTCCCACTCCTGTGATCTGTGAAGCAGAAATTGTCAATAACATGTTCTTGGGAGTGCATGGACATTCTAGGAAATATGCCATTGCAATGTTGGTCAGAATATCATCAATATTATGCCCTTGCAGTTGGTGGGGTCAAGGTTGCTGTTATGTTACAGTTATGATATTGTAAGACATTGCAATGTTAGGTTCTGTGCTGATATGTTGTGAAATTTATTGTAAGTATAAAATATCTCACAGCATTTTAGAATTTATTATTTACTTATGGATTGAATGTTTTTAATCATCAAATGTTGATATAATATCTTTCTGTATTCTCGCTACAACAGATTCTTTCAACTCTATTACATAATATATATACTTTTATTGAAAAGTAGATGTCAGACAAGACATATATGTCACAGGTTCTATGCTGTGACATTTATTGTAAGTATAAAATATCTCACAACAATTTAGTGTCTGTAATAATGTGTCTGTATAAATGGAATAATGTGTTTGTATAAATGTATAGATCTATTTATTAAATATATAAATAGTTATGGACATGGCTTTACAGTATTTCGTATTTATAATCAATGTAGATATTTAATTCATAATTGCATATACTGGCAATAAAGAACGATATAGCATTATCTAGAGCAAAACAAAACACTTCTATTCAACAAACTAATGGCAGTTTTACTCTCCCAAAGTCTTCTGACATTTCTTGTACAATACTGAAAAAGAAACATAGGCTGTTTTATCTGTCACTGACATTTTTCGTGGCATCTTTATGGAGAAAATATTTCATATGAAATAAAACAAGAGACATAGGAAGTCCCTGTAGCTCTTGACTCTGTCTGAACCTCCTTCTTTGTACTCTTTCTTTGTTGTCTTTGGTCTTTTTGATGCCATCTTGTCATTCCCCTTGTCATTCTTCTTATTGCTCTAATGTTACATATATTGCTCCAAGTGTGCTGCCTTGTCATACTCCAGAGAAGTACAAATATTTTGGATCTTTGTCTTTCGAATCACTAAATAAAAGTATTACCTTTTCGAAATTAAAGAAGACTAGCATTCTGTGTTTCTGGCAATTAGTAGATGGCTTTAGAATTTACTAATTGTGTGATCCAGTAAAATAATGAATTCAGTATTCCAATGTTTTATTCAATGCGTCGATGCTACTGGGTCTGAAGCCTTATATGACCTGCTAGAGGGAGAAGTAATGATGAGATGATGTGGTTGCTTGGGGTCTGCTCTATGCATTTTACATTTCTATTATTATCTGACATCTTCATCATTATCCATCTTCAGCACTATTTTAGTATGAATAAAGTAACATTGAGTTGTGTATCATATACTTTTTCTCCATTAGAATCAAAGCTACTTTTGGTCATTTGACAAGTTTACAAAGACAAATATCAGAATCTATGAGAATACACATCTCGCAAACTGAGAAAGCCAGAAGCGAAGAGTGGGCCGGGTTGAGGGGAGCTGCTTATAAGTGTGGAGGGCGGATCTTCTAATCTGAGAAATCTTTCCGCTGAATTGGAAGGGATGGAAAATCTTCGGAATCAATTTACTGACCGTAAAAGGCAGCTGGGGCTCTCAAAAGCCAGATACGCCAGGCGAAGACCCACCAAAACCCCTGACACTCTGACAAATTTTTGACAAGCGGTCGATAAGGGGTGTTTCATTTGACTTCGCTGATTGACGGTCGTAATCGAACGTAATCAAATCAATGTCAGATGTTTATATGATATTAATGGATGCAGAGTGTTCTTTGGGTGATTGATTATATCAGAAAAAAGTCACTTTGTAAGGAACCTGTCTGAGATTGGGCTGCTTCAGTCACTTTGTGGCAGGGGATCCTTATATAGACTGTAACTAAAGCTACCAGCCTCCAGATATTGATATTGAGTGATCTAAATAGTCTCTCTATAGTTTTAAAATAAAGGCAAAATCGGATAAGCCTATAATATGTACTGAAAGGAATACTTTTCAATGTTCAATGTCTCAAAGCTACTGGGTCTGAAGCTTAGTCAGCTTATATGAGTTTTGAGTTTTGAGTTTGTTTATTTGCACCAAACAAAGTGAATACATTTTGCAAATTATAGTCAACATAGTAACAATATAGAACATATCAGATTGGTGACCAGCTGAAGGCAGATGTAATGATGCCATGATAAAGCTGCATGGAGTCCACAACACGTTGCGGTTACCCCATGGGTTGGGTCTTTTACTTGACTCAGCATAAACACTTCTTAAGTTGAGTTTTGCACAGAGTCAGACAGTTTTATGCTAAAAATCTCTAACATTACACGCAATTGTTTTTATAGCAGAGTATATTTCTCTAACAAAATACATGTATATATTCAAATAACATAGATATTTCAACATGGGGACAAAAGGTGGTGCTGGGTGGATCAGGGCTTTACGTCCTGTATTTCTGCATCTGGTGGGCTAATTAGGACAGGCAGGGACCATGGCAATGAGATGATGATGGATGAAACAGACATCCAACTTAGGCTCAACCAGGAATTGAACCCGGAAGCCCAACATACTACCACTGAGCCAGGCCCCAACCAAACGGGGAAAAAAGGACAATAAACCTAGTCGTACTGAAACCACATTGCCCAAAAAGGTCGGTTACCATGGAAATGAGCCACTAGAATTTGGGTCAGCCCGGGGAAGCCTTTTAGTGCTCGTGTAAGCCCCTCAATTGTTGCAGACCAGCGTGCCAAAAGACAATAAACAATGGACAACAGGGTCACGTGATCGAATAAAAACAATCGGACAGTTAAATTATCCGCAGAGGAATTTCCGCTGCTCTTTGTTCTTGCCTGTGAATTGACTTCGAATTGCTTTTTCCAAACTTTGCAGGTTTTTGGAAAAAACTGACAATTACTCTACAAAAAGCCACAATAGGGATATTTCATTCTGAACAGTGAATTGATCTTACAAAGAGGTAACAGCTTAAAACACAATGCAAATTAGTGTTAAATAACATAATCTGAATTCAAAAGTGATTTAAACCGAACTTTAATGGAACAAAACTTTTAGGTAATCTCTCTTTTTTTTTAAAACACCATCTAACTAAGCTATAAGATATTGGACATAATGGTATTATAACATTTTCATTTACTTCCGTAATGAAACAACGGGGTTTTCAGGCTAAATCTAACAGGATGCCATGGTCTAATGGTGAAGGTGGTTGCATACAAATTGCAAGGTTGTAGGTTCGTGCCCCTACTAGAGCAGATCCTCTGTAACTCTTTGCTCCACTCCACCCAGGTGTAAATGGGTACTTGGCTATAGGCAGTGATGGCAATTGTCGTGTGTTTAGCCCCCTACAGGTAGCTCTGTGTAACAGGTTATATACTTCCCAGGGAGTTGAGAAAGGCTCACGTTTGAACAGGTCTGCTGGCAGGTTCCATAAAATGTGTAATCAGCTTAAACTGTAAATTATGGGTGCATATAGAGTTGATAAATTTCCCTTGACAAAATCAACGAAATGACGAAAGATTGTAAACTCTTAGATGGAAATAAAGGAAAATGTTTAGAATTGTCATTGCAATGTGAAGAATGCTGATTATTAATTTTGTTTATTAATAAGAGAAAAGATGTGGAACTGGAAATGAATTGTATTCTGCTGAAGTTGATGTAAAACCTTAGGCCTGACTGTATATGTAGCACTTATCAAATTGTCTTCTTTATCTTATTACTTCTCTTTCTTTCTATCTATCTCTTTCTTTCTTTCTTCCTTTCTTCTCTCTGTGTCTACTCCTGCCCTTAAAAGCCCTCTCCCAACAATCTTTTGTCGACCTAATGGATCTCTATTGTTAAACGTGTTCCAGTCGTTTCGCCACATTCACAATTCGGCCTCTAACAATAGGCCGTTCTTGCACAGTGCAGGGACAGGTCTTTAATGGTAGATGGAGGCCTTAATGGCTGGCCTACAAGACCACTAAGGGTGTCTACAGTGTTATGTTGGCTTAAGGACAGGGTGGGCGGTTGTTAGTGGGGGATATAACAACAAAAAGGGTGATAATAAGGGGTGAAGAGAGGAAAAATGATGCCTACAGTTTCAAAGAACAAAAGCATAACAAACAAAGATATGAAATAGTAGACAAAAAATCTCAACAACAAAGCCTAAGCTTGTTAGGAATTCATAGAACAAGAAAACAACTTGTATAATAATTGTACAGGATTACTCATGAACACCTACTGTTCTATACTATCAGATATATGGATAGATATATGGATAGAAAGATAGAAAGATAGATAGATAGATAGATAGACCGATAGATAGATAAGTAGATAGATAGATAGATAGATGGATATACCAATAGATAGTTAGATAGATAGAAAGGTAGAAAGATACGAAGATACAAAGATACAAAGATAGATAGATAGATAGATAGATAGATAGATAGATAGATAGACATATAGATAGATAGATAGATATAGATAGAGATAGATAGAGATATATATATATATATATATAGATATATATATATAGAGATTGATAGATACATATGCATAGATAGATACATAGATAGATAGTGCAGCCTTCTAAGGCAAGTCCATCTGTCTTGTCTCTCCTTATTGCGCAATCACACAGCATTATTTTGTCTATTCCAAGTGACTCTCAGATGGCACAGTAATCTAATATCTTAATGCAAGTACAATCCCCTACTGATCAAGTGTTACTGGAGATCATTTAATCTCTGAATTGTTTGCATTGCTATATTAAGCTTGGCTACAAAGCTTTTAAAAGATAAAATAGCAATGGATTTTGTAAGGAGCAATATTCTAAATGATTGTGCCAGCTTTCTGCATAACTATATGATGTGTATTGTATTGTATTGTATTGTGCTGTACTGTTGAAGTGCTTTGTCTTTAATTTTGATCAGTTTCAAACAGCCGCTGCTGGCAAACGTAATGAGGAGATGATAAAGCTTTGAGTGCACACCATGCTACACATTTACCTCATGGGTGGGGTCCGTTACCTGCCATAGCATAGACAATTAAGTGCAGGACATTCGTGTGCTATATTTACTGGGTCTTAATGGTGAGATGGTCTGAAATGTATACATTCCGATGAAAATAATACTTGATTTAATTAAGTCCAAATTCAATGATCTTACAGCAGTTGGTTTTAATAGTGAGGTGGTCTGAAAACGGACTTTTATTGTATTTGAAGATATTGAGAATCACAGAGTCAAATAGATCGAAAACTGGGCATAGAGATAGATAGATGTGCAACACGAGTGGACTTCTGGGAAGGCAACAAGATATGCACAGAATTATCAGATGGGATACCATGGCTTCCATTTATATCTTGCACAGTGGGAGGATCAGATTTTTACTCCATTTTGTTACGTAATCTGATGTAATGGCATATTCTATTGGGCATCCACACTTAAGGCACATTTCCCACAATCCCCAGGGGACACTTCCGGTCCCTTAAATCCCTCCTCTCTTCTGCACTTCCGGTGAAGTTGCCATAGAAACATATGAGACACTGTCATACTCCAGAAATATGCGTCCCTGAGATTAGAAGCTGTTTTATGCATGTGCCGCCTCATTTTAGGAAATGTTCACCTTGTGGATATATCCCGAATAAAAGGCATCTCAACAAAGGCAAGAAGCCTTTAGGACAAAATGTGAAGTTAACATAATATGTATGCAACGGATGATAAAAAGTGTGTGTACAAATATTAAGATCATCATATATGATGTATATAACAAATCAATTATGTTTTGTTCGGTTAAATTGAAAATGTCCTTGTTAAAGGTGCACTATCTGTAAAATGTGCACATAAAAAGTAATGATACAAATCAATACTGTCTTCTTGTTTCATGATATATTTTACCATTATATGCCCATGTTTTGTCAACAATTTAGTTTTAATTTACAATAAATAATATAAATATTAGTTTTTCATGCCATCAAAAAATTCATATGTAAACAAACCCAGTGATGACATCACAATAATACACAATGGTGATGATGTCATTTCCATTGTGTTTCCAATTTTTTGGTCTGGATTTCTCTCAATGTATGATTTATTTTTTTAGTAATTAATGTCTGATGCAATCATTGGATCACACAAATTTAGTGTGCCTTGATTAATGAAGGTTATTCATGAACTATTTGATTGAGTCTTACAAAATCGCAAATTTGACAGACAGTGCAACTTTAAGGGATGTTATTAAGTACCATTAGACAGAATGTACAAGAAAATAATCTCTGTCATGTGTGAGCAGTTGCTGTGCTAGAACTTATATTAGATCTATTGAAAAAAAGCTATCTATTCATCCTCCTAGATTGCATTCCAAATCGTGACCAGATATTTTAAATATTGGCTGCCGTTGGTAAAATATTGTATCGACATAGCGCTGACGTAACGCGTTTTCTAGGAATTAAATCCATAAAGTACAATACAAGTATTATGTTTTTGACTAACTCTGACTATGACTGGTGTAGTTGAACCCCAGTGTATGTACTCGTTATCATCTCATCCTTCACTGGGGTGGTTTCCTCCGGTAAAACCAGATTATTTAGTTGATATACACCAAATGCCAATTCTTTTCCAAATACCCAATCCATCTCATGCTTGAATCTACTTGACCCAAAACTTTGCTGTTGTGACCCGCTGCCCTTCCATTTTTCATGCTCTCCTGTCTTGGAGATTATATTTGGCCCCACGTGGTGTCCTCATGCCCCCCCATGTGGCGTCTCCGTGCCCCACACGTGCCTTCTTTTTGCTCTCTTTTTGCTCTCTGAGGCAGAGAGTTCCAATTCAATATGGCGCCCATTATCTGGCGGGAAATGAGATCAGGTTCATTTGCATAACGGTGTGCTCTCCGCGGACTCCCCTGTCACCCCTTATTACGGACACTCCACTCGGACGGACCCTATCTTCGATCTACATCTAACTTAGTTTGCGAGCACTTGCGTTAATAACAAACACCTACATCAATTATGCAAACCAAAAGGAAGAAGTTATCCAAAAAAAAAGTTGTCGAAGTACAAAATAAATGTTAAAAATAGTTTTTAGTCAGACGTCATGTTAACGTGGTGAGGACTCCTTATCATCTTATCATTACGTCTGCCTCTGAAAGCTGGTCATATTACCTGACCTGGCTTCAGACCAGCTGAAAACTACGCAAGTAATGGCAGCTGGGTGGTCTGAAGGACCGCGATTCAATCCCAGGCCTTTATCACCCTTCATGATCAACGTCCCAGCAGCTGGATGTCGTTCGGATGAGATGTTAAATTGGTGGTCCCTTGTACTCGGTGTCTGTACTGTAGACCCCACCCATGGGGTTAATGTGTAACATGGGTGGACTCTCCTCCTCTCTCTCACATCATCAATCAACCCTCGATAGCGGCAGAACTTGCCTTAGAGGGCTGCGCTTTCCACATCTATCTATCTATCTATCTGTAACCTAATTGTATAGATGGCTTATACATTATTCTTTATCATATTAAATAAATAGCCAATTAACATTAAATAAACAGTTTAATTAAAGAATCATCATTCACTGAATAATAACATTGAATTTTTGAAAAAATTGCAAAAGCAGTCATATTTCTCATATATTTATGTTTGGCAAACATAGCCTGGTAGAGAATACAGGAAAACTTCTTATTTTTTATTGAGGAAAAGCTAATTTGTCCTACCTGTTAAAAGGTTTGGGAATATTTACTTTTTAAATAGACTTCACTGTAACTTGTAATGGGTTTACCATAGATGGCAATATTTAGTGCATGCACTGCTTATCAAATATATTTATAGGCCTTATGTGAATATAATTGGATTTTGAAAATATCTCATCTTCCTAATCCAATAAGTAATTTTACAGAAATATCTGTTTTATGAACTTAATACAATTTCATAATATCTGAGTTGAGATATCAAAATGGATAAAATAGCAATATCTAATGCCATCAGAAAAATCCTTTTTATCTTGTCAACATATTTATATACCTTTTATGGGATTTATGAAAAGTTAATAAATTGAATACGACATTATCTAATATAACATTCATATTAGGTTTTACGTTTCATTATGAGATTTTATCATATTCGGTGAGAAATTATATTATGAATATAATAATGGGAAAGAAAGAAAGACAAATGATATTATAGAAATTGGACTGGGAAAGAAGGAAAAAAAGAAAGAAATATAGATGGATAGATTGAAAGATAGATAGATAGATAGATAGATGGAAAGATGGATAGATAGATAGATAGATAGAGGGATAGATGGATAGATAAATAGATGGATAGATAGATGGATAGATATATCGATATATAGATAGATAGATAGTAAGGTAGATAGATAGATAGATGGATAGATGGATAGATGGATAGATAGATAGATGGATAGATAGATATATCGATAGATAGATAGATAGATAGATAGTTAGGTAGATAGATAGATAGATGGATAGATGGATAGATTAGATAGATATATAGATAGATAGATAGATAGATAGGTAGATAGTTAGGTAGATAGTTAGGTAGATAGATAGATAGATAGATGGATAGATAGATAGATAGATAGACTTATTCTAGCCAACATTTCTATCACTGCCCACCATGGTACTTCAGTGAGCATAAGTCGTCATTACTGGGAGTCAGTGGTCATTAGTCGTGCTGGAGTAGTCATTACTTTTGATGGAGTAGTCATCCCATGTAGTGTTGGTCACAAATGACTATTGATGTTGCATTCATCATGTAGGGGATCTTTTGACTTGCCTAATTGACATGTCTCTAGTGGAATATCTTGATACGGAATTCCATCACTATGCATTGATGGATGATGAATGATGGCAAATGGATGATGATATTGTAGTAATGGATTATATGAATGTATTAGGAGTTCAATGACATGGGCAACATATGTAGAATTAATTGTAGCTTATTTGTAAGTGGGTTTTAGCCTTCATATCTGAATTATACATACATTGTGATGAATAACTATCAAAACACTTTTGTATTAAAATAAACATTTATCAAATTATTTCTGAATATATGCATGATATTATATACCATTGCTATTAAGATTGTCTCAGGATTAGGTCATTAAAACATTCACCTTTAAATACATGTTGGCTTATATTTTACATTTTAATTACAAGACTGTCAATTATGGTTATAAATTATAGAATTATATTAATAGGCCTATTGCTGTTTATTATGTAATTTTCAGTAATTAAAAACATTAAGTTAATTTTTTTATGCTATGTATATTTGATAATGTTCTCTTTCTTAGTTAAATTTTATATTTTTTTCTGCTTTTTATTATCTTTCAAGAACACACCATACATGATAGCCTTAAAATAGTGACTAAACTCCCATAAATAAACAAATGTGTTATATTTGAGATATCACTTTTGCTGAAGCTGTTAACAGACCAATGTTGAATTTGATATCAGTGTCATGCAGCCTTATATAGGTGCTATAAGTACTTAATACATGTAGATATATCTCGCCGTAATATAGATTTGCAATATTATTAATATGGTAAGGCTGACAACAAAAGTTCGGCTATGATACAGCCATTGGACATATATGGTTTTTGTAGTAATGGAAGGTTTTACTGTTATTATTATATCATTGAGCGCCTAATTCGCTCAAATAGACACTGTACCCCTTAAAGCTGCATTGTCAGTTGGTTTTTGTACCAACAAAAAAGCTATCCAAATGAAAGAAAATGCTTCTTACTGATGAATTCGATAACCCAAACTGTCTAGATGGTACTAATTAAGATATTTATTGCCGGAATTTAATACATCGACTTTTGTTTACATTTTAGCTAATTATTCATTGCAACATGATGGAGAGCGTCGCCAATTCACGATTTCACAGTCATTTTGTAAAACTTGAGGTCAGAATTGTTTCAATTCATGCAAAAAGCGAAACACCACACATTTTTTTACATAATAAACTTGTACAAATAGTACAACGATATTAGTGTGCTGAAAATAGTCTCTGGCTCAGAGATGAGGCTGCCTAAATTGAACATGACATTATCTGTAATGGAAGGGATAATGCACAGCAACATTACCCGCCCCCATATGATGCAATGTTATGTAATGATATGTTATATATAATGTGGTTTTATTTGATGTAACTGAATATTTAAATAAGTTGTATGGGTGTGTTTTAGGAGAGAAAATAAATTTGTAATACTGGGTTATTGTACTGAATAATTTGGACATAAAAAAATAAATAATTATATTATGACATGTTTACTGTGAAAAATGTATTGTCTTTGTAATTTGTTGTCTAATAAACATAGTCTTTACAACAATAAAAATATATTTATGTCGACACTAAAATATTATGAGATACAAAGCAATCAAATTACTAGAAATTAAAAGAAACACATATTTTGAATAGGGAATTCCATAAACTTTATATTGAATATACAGATCATACATTTTCCAACAACTTTTATAATTGTAATCTTTCTTTATTATCAAAACCAGTAAATGTTGTACCTAGCATTGCTTTTATCACAACGTTTGGCTGTAAATTTACAACATGTTTTGGAAGTGAGCATATTTTTTTGGGCAAATTACTCAGAAAATAGAAAGATAAACAAAACAGAAACAAATAATTTGCAACTTGAACTATTTCTTTGGCACTATAATCCTGTAGAATTCCATTGCTAAAAGTAGCGTCAAGTCAAAATTCTCTATCATTTAGAAGTTCTATATTATTTAGAAGTTCTATATTATTTAGAAGTTCTATATCATTTAGAAGTTCTATATCATTTAGAAGTTATATATTATTTAGAAGTTCTATCATTTAGAAGTTCTATATCATTTAGAAGTTCTATATTATTTAGAAGTTCTATATCATTTAGAAGTTCTATATTATTTAGAAGTTCTATATCATTTAGAAGTTCTATATCATTTAGAAGGTCTATATTATTTATACAACAGGAGAAATTTTCTGTTAGTGCTGTTTTGTACAGGTACTACATCCTGTGGATGCATAATCCAGTTATATTCCCTTGTAATGAGCAAGCAAATTGTTGCTTTGACACAATATCCAGCTAGGTGTAGTAATCTCAATTTGCCAGGGGGGTAAATCAGCCAACAAATAGTCCACTGCGCAAGAAGACAAGTGGGTTACCGCCCTATTTGTTCATGCAGCGCGTAATGCTACAATCAGGAGCTGAGCAAAATGGCCCGGGGGCAGGAAGTGGAAGGAGATTAATGCGACCGGTGGAAGGAACTACTTTCTCGCCTGCTAACAATAGTGACAGCCTCTTTACTGTTGCGCTGGGATTTTTGGTCATATTTATAATACATACTTTCAGACACCTCATCATAAGACTATCTTTTGCACAATAATTAGTGTTGAAAGTGAGGTGGTCGTAATAGAGAGGTTAATACAATGGAAAATTATAACAACTGATTTATGATATTATACACTTTAGTATAATATGCATTTCACTTCCATTTCTACATAATTTCTCTTAAAATAAATAATGACTATTATTACACATACCAATAATAATTATAAGCATTTTCCTGTATTACTATCAAATGTTATACAATCTTTCTCTATTATGGTGATCTTATTCATAACTTGATATACGACATCTTTCTCAGGTGTATGCACACTTTTGGGCTCAGCTGTATGCAATATACTAGCGAACTTTTACTGCAATATTTACAGCTTAAATCTGGCCTGACATTCTGAAGAAATGCCCAACCTGACATTTATTTCTTCGTGATATGGCAGCCTGTGGCCAGCCCCATATCCTGCTAATGTGACAGGTTTACTGTGACTAAAATGAGAAGTTATATCTGGCAGATGTGCCCTGTGTCATATGACAGGTTTTGTATATAAGCCACTTCATATGGAGCTATATTTGTTGACAGGGTTCGTTTACACAAGACAGCTGGACAGAGCGGATAGACACCAAGTGCAAATAAAGATTAACCTCACAAAAAACCCACTGAGCTTCACTGAGCCTCTTTGACACATGTGACGTCATATATATGAATTATGACGTCATAAATTTGACACAATACACAGTATGTCATTGTGTAATCACTGCTGGGGCAATGGTGTGATTAAATAATGCCAAACTTCATTAGGTTTTACATAAAAATCGAGTTATTTTGTTGTTCCTATTCAGTCTGAGAATATTTTGATTGGAATAACATTGATGAACATTCACGGTGAGTTCAACATAGCCGCAGTTGTTTTAGCTATTTGACGGGTCATTCTGGTAGTATTTACTCAAGCATCATCACCAGACCAGTATAAGACATTAAGTTCATAGTGGCTAGCTAGCGTATATAATATATAGTGGCAAGAATCTTTAAGCACTGAAATATGATTGAAATGGTGTAAAAATGGACAAATTTGCTTTCATGTAGGGCTTACATCTAACTGAATTTGGTTGAAATTCGAATCCAGGAATCCTATAAGTGTGCAATTGAGCTCTTTACCCACAATCCCATGCATAATGCATGTCAATTAGGCAATGACACTTTCCAGAACCAAGCCATTACTACATCCCATATTAGTTGTTTATGATAGAAAGCGACACCTATGCATCAAGTTCCATTGTGTGCACTGCCCCCTGTTGGCAATCAATGCAAACTCAATCACGTGACCACGTGCACCCTACTTCCGGTCGTCGATCAAAATTGCCCGGATCTTATTATGAACTGACAAGCGTGTATCACATGATCAGATGGGATATCATGCTGTACATGTGACACAGCATCATGTGGCCTGCATATTGTCATGAGCGAAGATGATCACAAGATATTGTACAATGTTTAACAGAATAAATAATGCTCTTAAATGGTGCCTGGTAGACAGTGGATATTGTCTATTGTCTTAAAAGTAAGCTATTTTAGACTGAACCAGCTGAGTGGTCTAATGGCTGAAGTATCAACAAAGATAAGATAAGATAAGATAAAACTTTATTTATAGTCGGAGGTGCAAGACAAAACAATAAAAAATAAGCTATTTAGCTTTTAGCCAACTGGTAAAAATAACAATAACAATGAAAGAAGATATATATACAGATGATTAGAATGAGATTATGACTTAACTACACAATGATCATACATTATTTTGCTGACAGATTATGCATGATCCACAATTGATACTCCAAATTATTCCTTCCCAGCATGCATTGGGGTGAAGCGGCACGTGTAACTTCAGTTACCCAATCACAAAATGGCTGGCCACATTTCAATCGACTCCTTTCAACCTGATTATGAGATAGCATTGCTTCTCACTTCAGTATTTTCTAATTATATACCCATTTAATTACATTCGTTAGCTCCTGTAGTTGTCTTTTTGCCAGGAAAACCAGTGGATCTGGAGAAAAGTCAAAGAATAGATCGGGTAACTCATTTTTGTGGCCATAGTACAGCTCCAATCCAACATCCCAGAACTTTGTCTGGTGAAGGACTCGATTTAAAATGTCTTAGTAACATACGTCTTTCCAAGTAACTCCATTAAACATCGGCATAAACCTTGACAAATTAGCTTCAAACTCCACTGAGATGCATATTGCTGGGGATTGGGTAACTGTACTTGGATCGGGTAACTGCAGTTACCCGTTCAGCCTCAGCCTAGGTACACGCTTGCTGTACTGAAGAGCGACATTTCTCAGGCCGCAGGTGTCTTCAAAGAGATTTCAGCATTAAAGAAAGCTGAGGATTTCCTTCAAAATAAATTATTCAGACGAATGAATCCAGTAGCCTTCAATTGGGGCCAGTCCTTGCCTGTTCTATCTCTTTATTAAGGCACTTAAGGGCATTATATCACAAGTTATGCTATTAGAAAGTTAAATTCAGGTTTTTTCTGCTGAGCTGTGAAGCCTTTTAAAATTACTGTTGGCGTGCGTGATTGATTACAATGTGATTTAATGAGAATTCTGCTCCAAACAGTTGGAAAATGACATGTTATGTAATACCCTGTTGGGAAAATTCTACTGGGCGAAATGTTCCTACTATATTGCTCATTTATCATTTCTTATTAGCAGTTCTATATTAGCATTAGATAAATGGAGATAGATTGCTTAATAATTAACATATATCTCTCTCTGTCTTAAGGTATTATCAGAAGTAATATTTCTTTAACTGACTCAGATGCATTGTCATTTAAACTCCCAATATATCAATTTAATTTGTTATGCATTGAAAAAAGAAAAAAAAGAAACTGTGATCTCTATCTTAAATCTTAAAAAGTGCAGCTGATGTATATATGGATATATTTGTCACTGAAATTATTTGTTTTATATACGATACGAAACGAAAATCTTTATTGACAAGTCCAATATATACAACTAAGAAAAAAGAAAATCACATTATATGGACCCAGCCCAAGGGGCTTATTTGTCACTACAAATCAATTGAACTTAAGCGGATAATGTAAACATGAAATGTAAAAATAATAATACAAAAAATCTAATTATTGTATACCTATTTCTCCTAATTTGATAACATTGAAATACAAATCTACTGGTTAATTATTAAATTAGTAAATTTGTCTTGAAAACCAGGTAAATTTGGATTGATAGATAATATACTATCATAAAATTCATTTCTGGTTTCATTATACAGTTCACATTTACAAATAAAATGGAACAGTATTAAAAAGCATAAAAATATATCCTACATTATATTACTGAAATATGTGAATTTATTGGTTAAATCCACTTGTACAATTGAATCAATATTGGGTAATACAACATTGCTTTATCTCCAAGAACCACACATCAGGAATGTCATTTAAAGGTTGGGAAAATGTTCTTTGCCAACATATGTTATTGACATTGAGTCAATCTATCAATATGTCCAGTTGCATGCTGGGGTGAAGTTGGCACTTGATGTTGTGTGTCAGTGTATTGTAAATATAATCTGTAGTTAAATAATGGTAACATTTGATTAAAGATAGTCTTTTGGGTGAAAATAGCTCTTCTGATATATTTAAATCTTAATCTAGATGCATTCCAATAACTTTGAAGGGGAATAATTATATTAAATTAATAATTAATTTTGATTGTCTACCACTACTACTACTACTGCTACTGCTATTGCTACTACTACTACTGCTACTCATACTACTACTACTACTACTACCTTCTACTATAACTATTATTACTATTACTACTACTACACTACTACTACTGCTACTACTACTACTAATACTACTACCGCTACTACTATTACTACTACTACTGCTACTACTACTACTACTACTACTACTGCTACTACTACTACTACTACTACTACTACTATGACTACAACTACAACTACTACTACTACTACCACTTCTACTACCACTACTACTACTACCACTACTACTGTTTTTTTGTCAATGTCTATGTTCATACACATGTCCCAGTAAGATGAGGATCAAGCATTGCTCAGATGAGATAAGCAGTTTTGGGGTGAAGTCATGTGCATTCATGTCCTGTGTATTCCTACGGGGAGGGGGGTAAATGGGGTCATTGTAGCTGGAAAACCCCCACTTAGGGGGTATAGACACAGTGGGGTGGGGGGGGGGGGGGTACTCTGCTAATATTTTTTTGGTGCACAAATTATGTGCATTTTCTATTCAATTTGTACCTCGGTATCCAATTTGGGTTTTTATAATATTTTTAGCAATATAAGCTAAATTTTTACTATTTTTATTATAAAGTATAGAGCTTTTTAAATATATTTTACCTGTACTACCGTTTCTACAGAGCATAAAAAAATATAAGAAAATGCATGCCATTTGTAATCTTTCTTTTTTTCTGTGCGTAAGTATATGTCAAAATGTATATTTTTCCTCGTCTGTCATTCATTTTCTTTGCATTCCAAACTATCTTTTCAACAGCTTTTTTTTATCCTTCTGTTGTTATCTCCTATTTTTCTGCATCATATAACTTTTTCTACAAAATTGTATCCAATTTCAAAGCAATTTCTTTTCATAATAGAAAAAAAAAAAAAAAACATTCTTTGATGTTCATCACAAGCCTCATAGCTGACATTTTATGTGTATATCATGCATTTGGATTCAATGTTTATTTATCCTTGCACTAGAGGTCATATGAAGGGTAACTGTGTCGTTTAGTGCAATTCTAGTGCATTTGATCCAAACATGAACTGGTGCGGTGCTAGTTTTACGCTATGCATTGGTGTTATAGATGTACAGGCTGCAACCATACAGACAGAGATTGAATAGATAGATAGATAGATAGACAGATAGATAGATAGACAGATAGATAGATAGATAGACAGATAAATAAATAGGTAGTATAGAGATAGATAGATAGATTGTTAGATAGTTAGATAGTTAGATAGTGAGATAGATATGTAGATAGAGAGATAGATGGATAGATAGATAGATAGATAAATAGATAGATAGATAGATAGATAGGTAGATAGATAGATAGATCGATGGGTGGGTAGATAGATAGATAGATAGATAGATAGATAGATAGGTAGATAGATAGATAGATCGATAGATGGGTAGATAGATAGATAGATAGATAGATAGATAGATGGATAGATAGATAGATAGTTAGATAGATAGACAGAAATAAAAGAAAAAGAAAAAAAGCAAGAAAGCAAGAACGATACCTAAATTAGAAATATTGTCAGACAAATTTTGATCTAAATATGATAGAAACAATAAAGTAAAAATATATATACCTGAAAATATGAGTTATGTGCACTAAATATCATGAATGTACATATAGCATATTTTCCCAAACAATCCTGCTGTTGAATCGATAATAATAGCAATCAAGAATAGCAAGAAAAAAAGCTAATTGAGTCTGTCGACAAATTCGTCAACTTAAAGATAAAAACCTTAACAGGAAAGATGGATGTTGCTGAAACAAGAAGCTCAAACAGTCAACAAAACAGCGATGGATAATTGATTGCAATTAAAGATAATAAAAAGAACTCATCAATTGCAAAGGAGTTTCCTGCTCGATTTTGCTGACAATTGTGTCATTAGTTTTAGATCATTGTCAATTAACACGTAATTGATAGTATTATAGGCTTATTATTAGAAATAAAAGCAATTTATGCTCTTGTTAAAATTGATAATTACTTTCGCCCATTTTACTGGGCATTAGAAAAATGTATTTGTACTATTATTTTTCTGCAGTTTCAACATTACATTTGTTCAAGCCGAATTTATGAACAATAGTATCACACCGAGTAGACTCTCATAATTCTTAAATTATTAGTCTTAATGGTGAGATGATCTTTAATCTGAGGTCAAACTTGGCAAGATATGGTTCCAAATTGTAGGTTCTAATTATGAGGTGGTTTAAAGGTGCACTGTCTGTCAAATTTGCACATTATTAAAAAAATGCTATAAATCAATACTGCCTTCTTGTCTCATGATATTTTTGACCATTACATACCCACTTTTGCACAACAACATGGTTTTAATTTACAATAAATAATATAAATATTAGTTTTTCATGCCATCAAAAACTCAATATGTAAACAAACCAAGTGATGACATCACAATACTGAACAATCGTGAGGATGTCATTTCCATTGTGTTTCCAATGTTTAGGTCTGGATTTTCTCTCAATGTATTAATTATTTTTAAGTAATTAATGTCTTATAAAATCATTAATTCACACAAATTTAGTGTGATTAATAAAGGTAATTTTCAACTGTTTGATAGCATCTTAGAAAATTGCAAATTTGACAGACAGTGCAACTTTAATAGTGAGATATTCTTAACATGAGATCAAATATGTACATTTACCATTTTCTAAGTATATTTTATTGCTATGTAATGAAAAAACACACTAACTTTACAATCCAAATAATTTTTGTATGTTTTGTCAATTTCACATTTAGCCAACCCCCCCCCCCCCTCCACAATCTTACATTCTCACATCAACACTGAGTGCAAGGGGGAGGGGTGGATTATAGATTTCCCTGGGAATATGTCGGTATGTCACACTCCTGGCGCCATCTAGAGCCTGAGGGGGGTTTACAGAGAGCTCTGGCTTCTAGCCAAAAAACTGCCGCACACTCTTAACACTTAAACGCGGAGACTTGATGCAATTTTCAGGCTTTTCAGAATTAGGCCTCTCTCAATTTGTAATCAATACTGAGACATATTCCCTCCAGCTACCCTAAATGGGACATTAAATTGTTGTTTATTTTGTCGTTTGAAGCCCACAACTTCTGAAGATGTAGTAATTATTCCAAGATAGTTCTATATATCAGATTTCTTTGTGTCAGTAATGAAGTCAGCTATCATATTTCATCACAACAATACAATCTTTAATGTATACGAAAAGTAATCATATTTTCAAAGCTGCAAAGTTCAATACATCACAATAAGGATGGGATTTTAATCGGTAAACTTGGGACTTTTACTGATTTGATTTTTACAATATGGTCCTGAATTTCTCAGTACATGAGTATTTTCCAGGAAAATTTATTATCTATTATATGCACCAAACACTCCCATTAGATTTTTCTGAATTCATCACAATAAGTGTTTCTCCATTATGCTATTATATTACTAATATTCAAAGGCTAATTTATAATGTTTATTTATAGAGACAGTTTTTGCTATCGCAGGACATATTCCTCAGAAACAAAAATATATAAACATATTTTCTAATGATGCTTTCTTGATATATTTTGTCTTACATATAGAGCAAAATACATTATATATATTCTACATGACATATATGCTCTACTTTAATTAAGACTGAAATTGTATCTATTTTCAAAATCTTACTGTAGCCTTCCTGACATTTTGGCATAATCTGATAAAAATATATCATGTTCATGCCTATCTACAGCTTTCTATACATTTGCCAATATATTCTTCTACATGAAATTTAATTTAACATGCTTGCTGTGAAATTGAAACAGCACTGTCAAAATGCCAGGATATATTTCAAGATGCAGTTCATCTTCTTCCAAGTAAAATTACAACATGGCTTCCTATCCTCTGGTAACAGATGCTATTCTAATACCTATTTTAGAGGCATATATCAACATTTTAGCATCTGCATTTGGAGGTCATTTATTCTCGCAGCATTTGTCACCGGAAGTGCTGCAGATTCCTGCCGCTAGGGGGCTTCCGGTGGTGTGCATTTTATGCCATTCATGGCCACTACATGAATATCAAACGGGACAATATTTCATGGTAAACAACTGCCTCACATGCATTGCTGCTTACAAGAAAAAACATGTCATGTCATGTGGAGCTTATCATGGCTGAACATGTGTGGAAATAAGGGAAGGGAATAACATGAATTAGCATGTGAAACAGCATGTGAAAACACAGACAGACAGCTAGAAATGACTTCACAGTGTTGACAGACCTAGATAGTAAATATATCAAGTATGAAAACAATATGACCGAAAAACAAGTGGGAATTAATTTTAAATCTTACTTAACTTGTTTATATAAACAGTAGCCAGAGGTAGATGTTATGATGAGATGATGAGGCTGCTTGGAGTCCACACCATCTTACATATTTACCCCCATGGACAGAGTCTTTAATATAATTTAGCAAAGACAGCCACAAATGTAGAGAAATCACTTTCATAGACAGGCTATAATATTCATGTTATATTCTGAATGACCCTGGAAAATTGTATGCTATCTTAATCCAAGTTGCTTAAATCGTAGTCTTTATTTTAAACATATATTTTAATGTAACTTTTTGTTTTATTATGTTATCAATTGTTTTAAAATTACTGTACTATTTATTATGTTTTATTGTATGTTATGGGCCACATGTAAAACAGTCTTGTACTGACGGTGCTGCCCATGCAAAATATGTTCAAATAAATAAATAAATTATTTGCTGCCAAGTATGTAGCGATATGGCTAAATAATAGTAAAAATAGATGTAGATAGTTAAGCGATATGCAGAAAGTCAAAGAAAAAAAGTACATAAATACATGATTGATTTTGTAATTTGCCACAGATTTGAAAATATTTCTTGATTTTGAAGCTCAGCTAAAGTATTTCTTTCTTTTTTTTTTCTTTAATATCTTTGAGCTAAATCATCTTCATGTAATAATACAAAATGAAAGAATTACACAAGACTTGATAAACTCTGGGACTGCACAGCCTCTTGATGATCCTTCTGGGGAGTTGTGTTCTCCTCAAACGACACTTTGTTCATGTCCTAATCATCCTGTTTTAAGGCAGAGTGAACTTTATAGTTTGCACCGAGGCACTAATGTTGATCTAACACACCAATAAGAGAGAGATTACTGATAATAAGAGAGAGGTAGAGGGTAATAAGAAAGAGCAAATGGTTATAAAAGAGAGGGAGGAAAGTAATAAGAGAGAGAGGACTGGATAAGAGAGAAGCTACACCCACTAATACAGTCTTAAGGGACTACTTTTACACCCCTTTAGTCGTATTAAGACAGATCAAAGGTAGGAACTATTTACTGAGGCCAGTGCGCATGCAGACACTTTAATTAAGAGTGGTAATGAGTGCGAACAAGGAGAACTACTTTATTCAAAATGGCGGTTATATAATGCCGCTTCCATGCTGTAAAATGTCTGTAATTATACAAAGAGAAAATTCTGCAGAACTTTAATGTTAGGATAATGAATTATACATTTTATTAGGTTAGATGTACGTACCATACATGCATTATATATTATTGTAATATCCATTTAACATATTTATAATAACATAAAACTGGCATTTTGTTATTTTTATTATCATGTTTGTTTCTGGCCTAATGCACTGTCTACCTATGTACAACTAAATTTACCAGTGGTGGACGCAATGATGAGATAAACGTGGGAGTCCACACCATGTTACATATTTGTTTTAGCATAGATACATGCTACATATGAGACACCACCAGTAATTATTTACATAATTATGATTCGATATGTTAATACTCAATACTACTGTGTCTGAAGTTAAGTCAGCTAATATGACAAGCTGCAGGCATATGTAATGATGAGATGATAAGGCTGAGTCCACACATTGTTAAATATTTACCCCATGTGAATGTCCTATATAAAGTTTAAAATGTTAAGATAGTACACTCTCTGTTTTGTCAAATGATAATACATTTGTGCAGCTAGATGTGTAACATGGTGTGGACTCCAATCAGCCTATCATCTCATCATTATATCAGCCTTTGGCAGCTGATCATATAAACTGGCTAAGCATCAGACCCAGTGGCATTGAGACATTATCATCTATCTAATTTTTTTAAGCATTATCATTGAATTTATCTCATGTTCGCTTCCAAAATTACGTCGGAGTGTAATTCCCATTTTATGCTTTGCTATCTCTCTCTGTCACTGTCGGTAATGTCAAATCAATAGGAAATTAAACGTTATCCATGTGTTGTCTCCCTAACATTGCATTAACATGAGATAAAATTGGCCACATGCTGATGCTAAAGATGTCTGTGGGATTATGGATTGGGAAATTGCAACTTTTAACTTCTCCAAATTGCTTTGATTGCACACTACAATGACAGTTCATCGATTCACTCAAGATTTATAGATAAACAAAGAAGGACTTGTTCCAGTATTGGCTGCTGATTTGTGTCCTTGTATTGGCTGGGCTGTACCAGTAGTGACAAAGTACCTTTTTTTGTGTGCTTAAAGGTAAAATAAAGCAAATGTGGCTTTCACTATGGAGGTTTCTTTTGGTAAAATCAGTACCCATATTCTATTATATTATATTTTATTCTATTCTATTCTATAATTGTAAAATGTTAATGTTTACATGTACTGTGGGAAATAATATTTTATTATATTTTTTTTGTCATATTCTGTTCTATTCTATTCTATTCTACTCAGGGCTAAAATATCATATGACGAAAATAAACAATATTATATCTATTCTGTAATTGTAAGCTGTTTACGCTTAAATTTCATGTGTCAGCTTCTATTCTATTCTATTATATTCTATTATATTCCATTCTCTTCTATTCCATTCCATTCCATTCCATTCTATTCTATTCTATTCTATTCCATTCTATTCTATTCTATTCCATTCTATTCCATTCCATTCCATTCCATTCCATTCTATTCTATTCTATTCTATTCCATTCTATTCTATTCTATTCCATTCTATTCCATTCCATTCCATTCTATTCTATTCCATTCTATTCCATTCCATTCTATTCTATTCCATTCTATTCTATTCTATTCCATTCTATTCTATTCTATTCTATTCCATTCCATTCCATTCTATTCTATTCCATTCCATTCCATTCTATTCCATTCCATTCCATTATATTCCATTCTATTCCATTCCATTCTATTCTATTCCATTCCATTCCATTCTATTCTATTCCATTCCATTCCATTATATTCCATTCCATTTCATTCTATTCCATTCCATTCAATTATATTATATTCCATTCTATTCTATTCCATTCCATTCCATTCCATTCTATTCTATTCTAGTCTATTGAGCCTTAAATCCAACTCATACTCAATTAATCAACACTTTCTTCATGCAGTCACTTATCCCATCATTCACTCTTTTATTTTTATGCAATGCTTTTGATTCTTCTGTACAATGGTTGGCCTTTTTGTGCTGTAATTGGAGCTGTACAGCAGACAGCAGTCTCCCCCAATCCACTCTTCATTTCCTGCGCCATTAACAAGTATTGCATCCGATTCCCTACGCAGGATATATGCTGTTAATTTGTGACTCGGTAGCTGGCTTGCGGGTTATATTGGAAACTGGGTTGTTGTTTGTTGCTAAACTGTTTGGTCTGTACTATAATGTCAAGAGGAATGTTCTACAAATTTGTGTTTATGTCTCAATGCTACTGGTTATGAAGGTTAGTCAGCTTATATGACCAACTGCAGGCAGATGTAGTGATGACATGATACGGCTGATTCGAGTCCACACTATGTTACACACTTACCCACCGGGTGGGGTCTTTTACTTGCCTCAGCATAGACACAGAGCGCAAGGCACATTCATTTTAATGTCTCATGCAATGGACATCCTGCTGCTGGGATGTAGCTCATGAAGAGTGCCTGGTAATCGAACCTCAGACCTTCAGCAGAGCTGGCTGATGTAGAATTGGTGAATTCCTTAACCATTAGACCATCTAGCTGTTATATGAAAAAACAAAACATGAAAATTGATATTTGGAAAAAAGAAATCAGCTTGTCAATTGTTTTTATGCCTTAGGAATAGGCCTACTAACTTTGCGAATTGATATATTATTGTTTTTTTACGATATAAGTATCACTATACTTGTATAATATATATTATATAAGCTTCATGTGGCCTATTACATCATCATCATCATACAATCTCCATCATCATCATCATTATTATCATATCATCATCAAAATTACAGTGAGCAAATAATATTTTGCAGAAATGAATGAGCAAAACATTTGTAATAATTATATTACTATGCATTCATTGTATCAACTTTTCATAGTAAATAGAAATGCATTAAGTACAACTAGAGCATAAACATGCATTTTAGATGATTTATAACTGATGATTTATTAATAATTTATTTTCCAGGCAATCTGATTTCAATAGGACCCGGCACTTATCCTTCAAACCTGACATTAGGCGAAGACCATTCGGGAATCCTCGTTCTGGGGTCGTGTGAATTCATGCATAACGGTCAGCTCATTAGCATAAACGTCTACGTGGCAACTGCTGATTGGCTGGTCATCCAAATATGGCGTCCCGTTGATGACGTCATCGGCAAGATGGCGCTAGTCCACAGCAAAGTGTTCCAACCAAACCAGACTGATACAATTGTCCAGGTAATGTCATTGTTTTTGCTTGATTATATAATTAGTGCAACTGTAATCTAAAGACTGTGAAGTTAATGGCAATGATGAAAATGCTTTTCATATTACAGCGTTGAGAAAACTTAAAAACATTTGAACCAAATATGTCTATGGAATTGAATTTGTACTTAAATACATTACAAGAGTGGATAGTAAGGAGTCCAACGTGTAGTTTCTGGATTGACGAATGATTATGATATAATTTTAAACTCATAATTAGGGGCAGTGACTAGCTCAGTGGTAGCACGTTAGGCTTCCAACCACTGGGTCCCGGGTTCAATTCTCAGTCAAAGTTGGATGGCTGTTTCATCCTTTATCTCATTGCCATGGTCCCTGCCTGTCCTAATTAGCCCATCAGGTGCAGAAATACAGGACGTGAAACCTTTATCCATCCAGCCATCCACCCAACCACCTCAACTCACAATTGCCACCATACATTGCACTATATACCCTGTAGTTGTCCAACATACCCTGCAGCTGTCCAACATACTTTGCGGCTGTCCAATAACCTCTGCTGATAATGTGAATAAATATAACTTCCTTACTACTACCCTTTCTTATAGATGGCACCTCTGCAGCAGCATTACCACAAATTATTCACTGAATGAATGAATGAATGAATAAATGAATAAATGAATCAATCGATCAATGAATATATGAATCAGTAAATCAATAATCAATCAATCTTGGTACTAGGTAATTCAATCAAACCATCATGTAACACTACAAAAATGGTTCCTTTTTCAGGTTTGGTATCAAAACGACAGCGTCCATGTCAAGGCGGGAGACAAAATTGGCCTGATGAAGATTAATTCAACTCTACCCGTTCCTTACGTCTCAAATCCGAAGATGACCGCTAACATTTGGCATTCTTCTCATAAAGGAGCTGAATTGGATTCCGGCGATGTTTTAACATTTGATGAATACGGATTTCCGTACCATTTCTCGCTGACGGTCACCTTCCGTGCGGATCGGCCGAATATTTACGATATCCTCAAAAGAATAAATGCAACAGAACTTCGTGGTGGTACTAATACCAGCGACAAGGTTTCCACAGATTATCGACACAAGTTAGATACAGAAGATACGTCACATAACCTGTCGGTGAATGATATACAGACGCACAAACATGTGCGTTATCGATACGACAACGTCCCGAACATGGATTTACTAAACTTATCCCAAGAGGATGAGGATTATCAAGACATGATAGATGTTACTTATGCGAGCAAAATTACTGATACAAAATCAGAGGATAATGGCTTATCGGATGAAAACGAAACATCAAAAATATCAAAAGTTTCAGAGGAAACGAAAACGAAATTTAAACCGAATGAAATGTCCAATGCAGCTGCTGATCACGTGACCACCATTGACACCCCAATCATTATCAGCCCCCTGGTGTCATCTACCCAAACTACAAGGGTGACAACAATGCATGACGTCACCATGCAAGATGAAAAGGAGGCTGCTGCAGATACAAACAATACAGTGCATAACATGACTGCAGAACAATCAGTATTGTTTGAGTCTGATTCTCAAAGCGAGGCTAATGCTTCGGTTGTTACTAATGGCGATGCTTTTGACAATGCTTTTGACAATAAAGCCATGTCGTACACAAAGGACATAAAAGGCGGAGAGACACCAGATGAGGTCTCTGCTTCAAATACACAGGCAGCCACCACATACAAACATTCCGACAACGTCGCTACAACATTTACGCATCCAGCCGACGTTGTCATGACATCCAGCTCAACTGTTGAATCTTACGTGTCTGCGACGGAGACACACACAGACACTATTACATCTACCGCAGACACTTTTTCATTACCAGACACTTTAACAACGTCCAGAACATATTATCCATTTTCTCCATCCAAACCCAGCCCATCCACCCCAAAAATCAACAATGCAAAACAAAATGTCTCCCAAAATAAGAAAACAAAACTCAACTCCGTGTCCGAACACTGATGTAAAATATTCATGTTCTTTGTAAACTGAATGTTGTGTGTACAATTTTTCTGCATTTTGTGTGGTATGTCAAAGTGGAATAAATGTCATTTCCGAAACCAGGTTTTTGTTGATTAAATATTATAAAATAATTATCCAATTTAAGTGCATGGTATCATTTAGGTTTAAACTTACTGAGACACAATTTTGAGGCAAAACCAATCTGAAATGGAAGTACTTAGATAACAGTAAGTTGATGAGTTCAAGATTGCTGCAAAATTACGTAGTATCATTGACATATAAATTGTCATGCAGACTAGATGGCCAACTGTGCCACGTGCGTTTTCCACGCGTTTAGATAAATGCGTGGAACACGCATGGTTTTTGCCTCATTATAATTAGCTAAAAACCATGCATTTTCCATGCATTTATCCTTCTCATGGAAAATGCACGTGGCACATTGGCCATGTACATGTTTTAATAGCATTACTTCTTGTTGATTCTTCTAAAAAAATTATGTAGTATACATCTAAATATTAGTATCCCTAAATTTTGCTTATTTTGTGATATATATATAGATTTTTATTAACAGCAACATATCAAATTGATACATGTGTCAGCATGACAAAATAATAAATGGCAAACATAAAAGATAAAAGAAATATATGGATCAACAGTTAAAATAATTAAATAAGTAGAGCTATGTTATGACTAATACTACATAGTCTGTCCAAGAAATTCCAAAGCACTTGGAACCAAACAAATAATAGTAATAATACTGTTAAAAAAGCACCAACAATAATTTTAGCACAACATTTCAGGTTCAATAACAATATACACAGCAATGAAGACAAAATATGACAATGGCCAGCCAACTCATTTCAAGGAATACTGTCCCATTAAATACACCTATGAATTAGATGAATTCTCATATTAAAGTGTAATCAATCCTCCTGCCATCTCTTCAATAACTTTTCAAACCTTTTTCATTAACACTCATTTATCAAAGAGTGAATGGCCTGCTATTTGTTTACAACTTCACAAGGGGTGTTATCACAGTGAACAGCCATTAACTTTTGTTGTTGATTTTATGCACATTTGTTAATGACAATAAGGCCCAACAGAAATAGCTCGAGGGGCCAATTGTGTCACCGATCAAAGGAAATTTAAAGCTTTGTGTTCTGTTGGCGTTCTGTTTGGAACACCATTTTCCGTTCTGATTTAATTTGCCATTTGATGTTTTGGAATGTAATGAAATCAAACGTTTGGCAATCATCAGTCACGTGGGATAGAATTAAAAACTCACAATAATCCTCAGAATGATAATAATTAATCACTTCCATTATTCCTATTGTTTCCATTCAGCCTCGATTTGGTAGTTAAGGCACAAACATTGGCAGCCATTTTGTAATCCTCCCAAGGTCGTTAATGGGAAATTTTACGACACTTTTACGACATCGTCCTCCATGTTGGGGATTTGGTTAATGGCAAAATGTTTGCAGGATTAAATCGTAATCTTAATCTGGTAGGTTATTACAATGATAGTGATTCTATCTAATTTCCATAAATGCAATAATTTATATCTATATAGATATTCTTTGATGAGATTCAGACATAACCATAGAAAAACATGGATAATTTCTTTTACTCCAATGAAATTATGCATATACATATTTTTTCTATATTGATGTCAAGTTAAAGGGAATCTTCCCTTAAACTGCCCCTTTTGAAATCCCATGTAAATTTGCCAAATTGTCATCCTTGGGCCCCTGTATTTGGAGTGAAAAAATATAATAAGAATCCTAAATACTTCTGAGAAATTGAGAGATTTAATTTTCAGTATTTTCAAGGTCATAATTGCCAATTATTTATTTTACATGTGATGTTATCAGAATTGTGGTCAACATCTGGGGATTAATGGCTGAAACACCAAAGCTTAAGTCATAAAAACCCCATTATTGGGGCCATTAGAGGCAGAATACATATCTGGGAAAGTGTATTGAGGGAGGGACATTTTGCTCTATTGCCCATTACTGTAACCACTTTATGACTCTTGAATTACCTCTTAGACAGAAAATCGAGCCGAAATCGAGCCCAAAATGCTATTATTTCTAAATTTGTATTTTATTTAAATAACTAATTAGCAAGTAAGTGGAGCTTGGTGCAATTCCACACAACTCGTCCATGAATGGTAAAGATGGGATGGGAGTGTTTACACGTAATTCAGTGCTGATCCCACGAAGTTGGCCAAACTCAGCTGGAAGATTCCCTTTAATGTAGAACAAAATGATTTTATATATTATGACTCACGTATGTTATATAGCTTTTTCTTCAAGCCAATCATCTCATCATTACGTCTGCCACTGGCATCTGGTCATATAGAAGCTAATGAAACCTCAGTAGTTATACAACACATTACAATTAAATCTTTCAATTAATTTCACAAATGACTGTAGCTATCAACTTTCTAAGAAATTTCCTGAAATAGGCAAACGTTATGTAAAAAAGCAAAAATGTTATTTAATCAGTCGTCATAATAACAATGTGTGTCGTCACCTCACAGCCCAGTGACCTTATTATGTACATGTTTTCCTCGTTTAATAATCCAAAGTAAATTATCCATTTCCCTTATAGAGTATAGGCTGGCTTATGGTATTAAAGGTCTAACAATGAAATTACAGAATAATTAGATGTTCATGTGCTGAGTTTACGCAATTCTTAATCTAACAAGTGAACTAAAAAAATATGAATCCATTTCTCATGCATTTTTAAGAGTAGATTTCTTAAGTCTATGCCCAGCCTATCGGCTACATAATTTAACCAATCATTTTGTTTAACTAGGTAAACTAGCAAAAAGTGTCCATAATAAGGCCGCTGGGCTGTGAGGTGACAAAACATGGCGATAACTCATATTTGTGTGAATAATCTATAAACATGTGTAGCTCACTGTCAGACATTGCCACTTTAATAAACTTAATTATATCCCAAGAATATTTTCTTCTTGAAAATGTCTTGCGATTTTGTATTCCGTAGTTTTGTACTTTTCTGCAAAATGGTGACATTTGGGAAAAATGGTGACATTTAGGCATATGGTAAATGGCTTTGTTTACACTTGAACTGCAGGGTAACTTCTCCCGTTAAATGCCAGAAACCTGAGTGTCATAAGAATCGCCGTATGTGCTTCTGTTGTGTTTTTTCCCCCACTCTTTCAAGCTGTTTGGATTAACACTGCTATATACAGCAGGGCCCAAAAGTTACATGCGCTTAAACAGAATATAGTTTATTTTCATTATCATATCATTTATATTAGATAATTCATTCACCATACTTTACTTTCCTATATCGCATTATAATATATAATTTTAACGCAATTTTCCTTCATTTCTATCAAAGGCTTCAGCACATTTGTCTAAATTTTATCAAACAACTTAATTTATTACATCTTATGCAAGTGTTTCGAAACATTTGGGGCTTTACTGTACATCAATTGGAACTTTTTTTTATTGAAAAGCATTCATAGCTTGGCTAATATATGCTGTTTTCTTATGTTTAGCCGACTTTTTGCTTCAAATATTATTTTCTTTTTGGCCCTGTGGCCGATTTATCCTAACAGTGACAACTGCAATGAAATACAGCCTAATGCATGCATGTAGAGTATGTAGAGCACAAAATGGCCACAAAAAGAAACGTCTGGCAACATAGGATGGCCCCAGACAGATATGGCCTGACTGGTGAAATAGCTGGTCAATCTGCCCACTTAGCAAGATTGGACACACTTTCAGCCGAAATGACCAGAAGTTCTAGATGGATTTATGCCCCAGGGACGGGATGTCTTGAGCTGTCTGGTGAGAATTCGACCTTTTGGCCATTATGACCTATGGTTATATGTCAATAGTATATATGCTCTGGTGGGACTTGATGCTTGTTGGAATATTCACAGCTGGCTGAATGTCAGATCTTAAAATAAGAAAAGGAGAAAATATAAATTTGTATGATTTAGTATGAACTGAAATTAGTAACATTTTAAGGCAAGGGTGAAAAGATTTTTTATCATCATAATTTTACCTAAAAAAAAATCCACTTAATAGTAAAGTTTGTAATTCATGCTATAACATGAGTTTAGCAAGATAACCTGGTTTTAGGAATTAATGTCACAGCATTTAGGCTTCAACTATATCATTTTTAATGCTAATAAGATCATGTTCTACATGGAATTACCATTGTGGCATATTTGTCACGTGATCAAATTATGTTCAAAACATTAAGGCTACACATTAAGGGAATAGATTTAGGTCGGAAATCAATTGCTTTTTAATCAAAAAGGTAGGGTTGGGTTAACATAGAGAGGCCGTCTTGCAACAGGATTAATTATGAAATTTAATGTCAGTTCGTTTTGCAGACTTATTGTACCATGAAAGGCTTGGAGCCTGAAGCACAGAATTGACAGAACTACTACGAAAAAGCTGAACCTCAAAATTCCTAACCCATATAAATAGCTCTCTGGACAAAAAAAAACAACTTCCGTTTTCCTATCGTTCCAATGATAATTGTTTTGCTATTTTGTCATCATTATAACCATTTGTTATGGTCACAAAGAAGCAGCCGAAATTATAATGGAGAATATAGCAAACTTCAATTTATTTATTTCCCAGATGTGTTTTTTATCAGCAGCTAGAAAGTTAGGATTGGAATTGTTACGAACATTTCTGTCCATTTTGTGCTGCTGCCATTTCCAAAATATGACCGCAAAACTAGCGAATATTTATTTTGAATTATACTATAACTGACCAATCAATTAACAGGGTAGACAGCCCTAACAGAGAGGCTATCTTCATAGTGAAATCCCTTAAGCACAGATCCTTGTGTACAACATCTTCATAGTCACTCCAGCTCGAAGTCTCCCTTACTAGAAAACCCTAGTGATGTCCCTAGGCCTTTGCTCTTTGAAGCCAAACTTGAGAGAAGCAGCTTCTAATTCAATGAACATATTTATTCCACCAAAGAAGCTTAAATTGGAAGTTCAAGTGGCAATCAGCTGAGAAAGGCCCCAGAATTCCCTAAGGGGAAGCTACTTCAGAAAGTTTGGTAAAGTGTGCTACATCAGCCACACTGTACAATGCTGTACAACTATGCTGAGAGAAGAGGAGAGGAGAGGAGAGGATAGGAGAGGAGAGGAGAGGAGAGGAGAGGGGAGGAGAGGAGAGGAGAGGAGAGGGGAGGAATGAAGAGAAGAAAAGAGAAGGGAAGAGGAGGAGGACGAGGGAGGAGGAGAGGAACAGCGGCATTTGTAGTGGTAGTAGTATTAGTAGTATCAGTAGTATAGTAGTAGTGATAGTAGTAGTAATAGTAGTATTAATAGTAGTAGTAATAGTAGTAGTAATATTAGTAGTTATAGTAGTAGTAATAGTAGTAGTAGGACTATAGTATTAAATAGTAGCAGTAAAAGTATTTCAGTAGTGTAGTACAGTACTAAATATATATTTTGAAATAAACATTCTCGGAACAATTTCCAATTTCTCTTAACTTCTAATGTCTACTTTTTAAATTCTAACTATAATCATTTTGACCCTTACACAGTATTTTTACCCAAACACCCCACCCTAGTCGACCTACTTAACAGACAGGGGTGTTTACTTCGACCCACAAAGATTCATGGCCCCCTGGGTTCTCTTGGCCCCTGGGCAACCAGTCAATATGCAGATAAGCTTAGTGGTAACACCTTTTTTTTCCTTACTCATGTATTTTGGCTTCTCCCACGCTGAAAAAACTTGTAAGCTGAGGTGACTGAGGGATGATGAAGGCTTGGGGAAAATGTAGTTAGGTTTTTGTAAAATTGGCTTTTTGTTAGTTAAATGGCTTCAATTTTGATAAGGATTGATTTCATTTTGAACTTGTTTGCATACAATGTGATATCTATTTGATAGTGTTAATTATGTTTAGTTTTATTAAATATACCATGCATAATATAAATAGGCTGATATAGGCTGATATAATATCACAAACTAATTTATATACACTGTGTAATGCTTATGTCAATATTGAGTAAATTTATTGTAATTTCTAGGTATGGTATAAAATAGTGTGCAGCCTATTGATGAGTATAGTCAATTCTATGGTAGTGACTGTGGATGTATGGGGTCAAACCCCACTCTCTGAATCGTGATGTTATGTTTTAGTGCATTTTGTATTTCAAACTATGTATGGCATTGGATTGCATCATCTAAAGGCTACTGGGTCTGAAGCTTAGTTAGCTAATATGGCTAGCAAACAAGCAGACATAATGATGAGATGATAAAGCTGCTTGGAGTCAACTCCATGTAAAACTTTGTCCCCTTGGGTGGGGTATTTTACTTGCCTCAGCATAGATACCCAGTACAAGGCACCCTCTAATTTAACGTCTCCCACCATTGACATCCAACTGGAATGTAGCTCATGAAAAGAGCGCTTAGGCCGGGGATCTAACCTTAGTTGGTGGCGGGTGGATTAGAGCTTTACATCCTGTATTTCTGCATCCTAATTAGGACAGGCAAGGACCATGGCAATGAGATGAATGATGAAACAGCCATCCAACGTAGGCTCGACTCCACGGGAATTGAACCCGGTACCCAGTGGTTGGAAGACCAGTGCTCTACCACTGAGCTTGGCCCCCACCCCTGGAATCTAACCTTAGAGCTGGTGAAATTTTCAGATGCTTTTATCTTTAGGCCACCTAGCTGCTTCAAATAATACATGAGAGTTTGTTGGCAAACAGGAGTATTGCAAGGCAATGATGGCGAGATGAAACTAATTCCTCTTTGCAATTGCTGTGTGCCATATATTTAGATTACGACATCACTCAAATCCACAATTTTGCGACAATGTTTCTGGCTGCCGAATTACGGCAAAATGGCGTCCCTTGCGGGTGTGTGACGTAGCGAGATGAAAAATGAATCAAATCGAAAAAATTCTCAGAACTGGAAGACTTAATCACCTCGGGGAGGAGGGGAAACATTTGGATCTAATCTCTTGTGAATCCTGGGGGACTAGGTAGAAATTGGTTGGAATGAGGGTCTAGTTTGGTATATTTTAGCTTATATTACTTGCAACTACAACTAGAAAACTTGGTTTGTAGCGATTTATTATATTCTCCTCTCAGCTGATATGAGCCAATCAGAATGCTTCATTGTCATATAGCATGAGAGTATGTTGGATGGCTGCATAACATATTGGCCAGTATGTTGGATTGTTGCAGTTATGTTGTTCAATGTGAAGAATATAAACAATATGGGATGGTGTGTCATCCAACTTAGTTTTGTGGGATTCAGAAGAATTATATTGGCCTCAACTTCAGCAAAAGCAACTAGTGGACTATATTATTAGTAGTATCCCTTTGCGATGGAAATGTAAAGGCGTTTATATTGTCATCATGTCATTAAAAATTGTCAAAAAGGAATAAATTGAATATTCCCTATTACTTTAAATTTCATTGATAATTTTGATTAATATGTATACCATACGTGTATGAATCAAATATATATATATATATATGCTCCCATGGCCATGTTTTAGCTAGATTCTGAAAGTTCTCAAATGTTCTATAATCTATTGCAATTATTGCAATGTTACATCATAAAATATATTAGAAACTTATGTATGATATCATTTTCAGCAAGACACTGGAGGAACAGCTTCCAGCTAAAGTTATATAAAGATACGCTAGGTGTCTCTGTGAACCAGAACTGTCCTATGCGCCCTCTGGTGTAAAAGGAAACCAGTTAGTTTTTCGGGTGGTGATGCCTATCTAACTAGAATGTACCAATGATGGCTTAACCAAAATTGAAAGCTAATTCAAAAGTTGTCAACAATAGGTATCTAGTGCTCTATAAAATATTGTATCTTATCTATTTTATAGTTGATTAAAAAGGCAGTACAATAATTTGGTTGAAATGATAATCAGTAAATTCTTGATAAATGTGCAAATATGTACAGTTGCTACAGCATAACTCAAATTATGTTAAGTCTTTTAGTAGCTAGACTGAGCTATGCCAACCTAAGCACCCTTCTACCTGCCAATTAAATCACATGATCTGGCTTTGGTAGTTATTGCAAGCTATTACTCACATTCTATGATAAACTACATTTATTAAAAAGTCTCGAAGTTTTGATTTAGATAAGTTAACATAAGAGGTTTTTTGTTGTTTTTGTATTTTGCTATATAGGATTTTAGATGAGCAAGTCATTATGTAATTAAATACTATGACTTTTCCAAATTCTTTTGTATTTATAAATGACACGAATCTTGACAAAGGACTTGACAATAAAAAAATTCTCTTGCTGCAATAAATCAATTGTCACTTCCATTGCAATTTTAGATCCTAATTGTGTCAGAACGATTTAAAGGTAATGATGGCAGGCAGGAATTTGACATTTAAGGCATGTTACTTGTCCTAGTTTGACAACCTCATTCCCTTGGCACACAGAAAACTTAGGAAGATTTTATTAGTGTCATTCATAGGAGAAATTTTGGGTGCAAATTTCAGGTAACTTGTGAATTTTTTATAAGGTACAATGTCATGTCACCTTAAAATTATCATCTTAGAGAAAACTAGCGAAGTTTGATGAACATTTTTTGAAAAAGTTGAATGATCATAAAGAGCTGGAAGTGAACAGCATTTGATAAACTAATAAGTTATTAAATTCAGTTAAGCATTTTTTTATTGTACTATTTTACTTAGATTTTAGAGCATATAGGTATGTCTGAATTCTATCAACAAATGAGTTTTAATAAAAAATAGAAACCAAAAGAAATATGAGGAAATATTATTTATTTATTTCAATATATTTTAACAGGGTAACATGTTTTAGACTACTGCCTGTTTTACAACAGCGCCCTGTATATTTAAAATACAAAATATACAAATAAAACACACAAGGATAAAATCATCATTAAAACATTCAGAATAAATGCATTTGTCTAATTACAGTGATAAAATCATCAATTACAGTGCACTCTTTCATGTAATTAGGCATACATATTGAATTTTATTATTCACAAATGGGTTTAGCGCAGTATAGCGGACCCAAATTTATGCCCATAAAAATAAAACCGCCGTTATTTGTTTGTGACGTTATTATTGAATTCAGACTTTTGACGTCATATGTATAGCAATGATGCTGGCTAATTATGGTCATAAATCTGGTTCCGCTATACTGCACTTTTTCCTCACAAACTTCCAGTAATAATCAGATAGGGTTACAAAAGGGCTCAGAAGTTTACATACATTCTTTATATCATATATACCACATGTGACTGATGGCTACTGATAGAATCATGCCATATTTTCCATTATCTTTTTACTTTGTCATTATCATGTAAGGCTTCTAGTTATTACAGAGCCAAGGCTTCCTTTAGCTGTGTATGAAGCTAATTCTATTTTTAGCCTTGTCTCTAGGAATAATTACTATTAATAGATACAAGGTGTAGCCAGTGAGGTGTGCATTAGAGGGCCATTCCATGTCAGATCAACTAATGGTCTCAGCATGACCATCTCAGATTTATTTAGTATTTTAAACACATTAACCTTGTTATATGAGATAACATTTTGAAATTCCTATCACAAATATTTCAAATGTTATGATAATTTGAAATTTGGGGGAATCATTCAAAAATCATATTTTGAGTCATTTTTGAATTAGCATATTTTCTAAATGGCAAGAGACACATTATTACAATTGCTGTTGTCAATTCCTATGTAGGTTTATCATGAATTAAAAGCATAAGATCCCTACTAATGGTATGTGGTCCTACAGAAATTGTCAAAATTTGGTAATTTATTGAACTAAAATCAATACTTTGAACCTTTACCATACAGCTGTGAAACTGTCAAATTACTTGATATTTATCCCAGTGTATCTCAACAATGTATATATATATTACCAGTATGTGAAATGAGGCTGACATTCTGTTGTGTTTGTGAGTTAAACACCAGAGAAGTTTAAACATATTTTGTGTGGACATTTCTAATATGACCATGTGGGATAGGTAGTGCACAAAAGAACTAGACATTATAGGTATTTAAGTTCAACTGGGCATCTCTTAATAAAATATATATTGTACATTTTACATTTTGATATTAACAATAGCACTTTTGTTTTGTAAAATACGTTGTTGTAACTATATACCTATATATTTAAGAAAGAAGTGACTCACAAATTGTGGAAAAATGAGGCATTGTACCTATATAAGAATAATCTTAATTTCTGTTTGGAACAATTGTTGGGATTAATATATCATCCAATTAGCAAAAAGGATATCTTTAATTAAAAGCCATATCCCAATATTGATAGCAACAACAATATACTAAATAAATGTGAAATTAAGTTTTAATTTTTCGGATTCGGCCATTGTGGCCTTCATTTGTCACCAAGTGAGAAAGATTAATAAAAGATAGAAATATTAAGGAAGAAAAAGAAAACAAATCGAAGTTTCCATTTATCGGAGTGTAATCCAGATCCGCCTTTTCTTGATTTCTTAGTGCAAAGATGTAAAATTCATTTGTCATTGACCTTGATAGTGTGTCTCAAACTTACTGCCTTGATGCTATCTATCAATACATCTGTCTATATATATAACTATCCATCTATCCTTCTATCTATCTATCCATCTATCCATGTATCTCTATCTATCTATCTCTCTAACTATCTATCTATCTATCTATCTTTCTATCTATCTGTCTGTCTATCTATCTATCTATCTATCTGTCTGTCTGTCTGTCTGTCTGTCTATCTGTCTGTCTGTTTATCTGTCTATCTATAGATCTATCTGTCTATCTATAGATCTATCTGTCTATCTATAGATCTATCTGTCTATCTATAGATCTATCTATCTATCTTTCTATCTATCTCTATCTCTCCATCTATATATCTATCTATCTGTCTATCCATATCTCTCTCTCTCTCTCTCTCTCTCTCTCTCTCTCTCTCTCTCTCTCTCTCTCTCTCTTTCTCTCTCTCTCTCTCTCTCTCTCTCTATCTATCTATCTATCTATCCATCCATCTATCCATCTAAGGGTGCTATCATATGCCTAGTAAATTAAGTTTGACCTGCCCTAGCATAGAAACCACATGCAAGGTACAATAATTGAATTAAGTGTCCCCTCATCAGACCACTCACGTTTTTTTTTTGTTTTGTTTTCTCTGGTCAAGGACCAAACTTTTAAATAAAAGTTTCAACTAAGGTGCAAATTCGACATCACATTAGCATTTCGGACTAATGTCTGATTGTCTGCCATATGTGTCATTGAGCCAACATAATTCAAACATTCAGATTTATATGCAGTGGATTAAATTGTAGACTTTATTGGTAATATTGCTAATGACAATTCAAAATGTTGATAAATAAAAATGGGTATTGGAAAAATATGCTCAAATTGAGGAATTACCTATCATTTAGGATGGTAGTGGAAATATTTCCAAACTGAGGGATTTCATTAACGAAGGTAGTTAAAAAATATACGTCCAAAATCTAAGGAATTGGAGATTACCATGCTACCAAGATGTCGTAACTGTTATTGATTCGCAATTATATAGTCTGAAATTTATCTAATATTATTACCAATAAAGTATACAATTTATTGCAGGAAATAACTAATTTGGTTTTTTTTTTCTCGGTGTGGCAACTAGAAGAAATCCATCTAACAAAAATCCAGCCCAGTGATAATATGAGAATTAGAGGCCATTTCTCGCTCAGGGTGTTTTCAAAACTTGTGGCAAACTTTTAACATGCAACAAATTCATCATTTTCTCTTATAACTGAACACGATACAAACGTCCCTTGACACATGCAAAACTGGAACTTCTCACAATTTTCACCAAATGTGCTTTCATGAAAACTGCTTTCTTTTCAAAAATAATCCCACTTTCAAAACTCTTTCAACTGCATCTGATGTGCAGTGTTGATCTAAATTTAGACATGGCCATTGAGCATTTTAAGTGCAACCATAATTTCACAAATATGAGTTTCTCACCCCCATAAAACCAATTATGAATGCAGGGTTATTGGCATAACTCAGGGATCAACGCTGGCGCTAGCTTAGGCAATGTTTATGAGTTAAATCACAAATGGGAGTTTTTATATTAAACATTGAAATTGTAGGGTCTTCTACTACTGTTGTGGTGAAAGTTTCTGAACATCCATTAAATGAGCATTGGGTGTAAAATTAATTAGACAGATAGATAGATAGACATATATAAAGATTGATAGATAGATATATAGATATATAGATACATAGATAGATAGATAGATAGATAGATAGATAGATAGATAGATAGATAGATAGATAGATAGATAGATAGACAGAAAGATAGATAGATAGATAGATAGTTAGACAGACAGACATACAGACAGATATTTAAAAAGATAGATAGATAGATAGATAGACAGATAGATAGATAGATAGATAGATAGATAGATGGATACAGAGATAGATGGATGGATAGATAGATAGATAGATAGATTGATTGATTGATTGATTGATAGAACTACATATATACAGCCTTGGCCAAAAGTTTTCGGACACTTTAAAAAACTTGCATATTGGTCTTGCATTTTGTTTTACGGCTCTTTTTCTTCAAATTATTTTCTAGGGATCATATTTACTGAGAAACAAAAGGGAGGGACAAACTGACTGACATGCAGGCCATTGCCATACCCTAGGCCATATACGTCGCCAAGGGTGATAAAACCTAAGATGCAAGATAAAAAAAGTACCGTAGTCACAATTTATATGACAAGTGTCCAGAAACTTATGGCCACTGCTGTAAGGTTCAACATGTAAATATCACAAAACCTGGTAAAATAAATAGCTTTTTGGTTGTTTATTATTACAAAGCTGTTCTTAGTTCATTTCCATAACCAACTTCTTTGACAAATATTCCCTTTCCCATTTCAGAATAAGCAGATTATGCCTTATGGACACTTGTGTTACTCCAGTACCCTCTAGTCCTCCTTGGAAACATCTCGGAGTCCGACTCAAGTTTCTTACGTCTAAGCCGATTATGGATCGGACGAGAACTGCGAAGCGTTGATATTTGGCTTAGGCTATTTGACGAAATGGGAGAAATCTTGCTTTGAAATATTATATGTAGTCAAATATACATAAATGAAAGAAGAATAGGGCAGAAACTGTCTTGGAAATGTGTCAAAATAATTACTTTTTTCATTGTATATTTATTTGATATAAGATCTAGATCTTGGGCAACAAGCAAAGGATTCTGACATTTCATAGGAACACAGGCCATGATTGATTGATATTAATACATTATATATATAAATGGAAATGCCTTATATGAATCATTCTTTGGAGGTAATATGAAAAATAATATCTTTTCATATTTCTATTCATGGAAATGCATTAGAAAATACAGAATAATAACAGACACACGCAATGATTTATATTAGGTTCCTCTGTCAAAGCTTGAGTAAAGCTCACAAATGGAATGATGAAAGCATTCACAACACATCAAAAAACATACTTTATCAAGCATACAGCACAACCTAGGACTTCTAAAATGCTGTCATATAAAGCATAAGATGTATTCTAGATGCCCAGCTTTTCATGAAAGACATGATTTTTGCCCCAACATAAACTTCTGAGGGGATTTCTGAGAGTAGTTTCAGTTCAAATTTGATGTTTCTTTATACAGAGCAACAGTTGTCAGAACGTACAATATGTTATGAGAACTTAGAAAAATGTTCAATGACAAATCAACGTTCTCTAAATGTTATAAGAGTGGTATGTGGGTCCTAACTCCAGTTACCTCAATGTACTTATCATCATCTCATAGTTCACTTTTAGATAAGATGTGTGTCACATTCAATATTATAAAAATGAAATTATTCTTTGTTTTTCCCTTGTACAGACCTACTTCTTTCTCTTTATTTATTGTTCTTTCTCTATTAATTTATATTCAATTTCATTTTAATTGTATCGTCATTATTTATTATGTATTAGTTTGTGTTTTCTCTTTAGCCTCAAATTTATAAATTAATTGTATTTAATTTATTTATTTGAAATTCAAGTTTTTTTCTTGGCATATAGCGCCTACACAGCTTTTCTGTGTCAGCCAGCCTGATGTACATTGCTTTGTATTGCAATCTTGTGACTTCGTTATCATTTGTAATATACATATAATAATAAATTATTATTATGATAAGGTAAGATAAGATGAGATAAGATGAGATGAGATGAGATAAGATTATATAATATAATATAAGATAAGACAAGATGATATAAGATAAGATAAGATAAGATAAGATAATATAGGATAAGATAAGATAAGATACGATAAGATAAGATAAAATAAGGTATGATAAGATAAGGTAAATGTTAAATACTGGAAAAAAGCTCCATGCCGAAATGTGAATTTATCTTTATTTAATCCTAGAGAAAAACGGATTCCTGAATTTCACATTTGTTCCAGGAGACCACATTCTAGTCACGTGATTTTGTTTGAGCCAATCATAACAAAGGCAACTGTAGGGTTTGTACCTCATCGACTGGAGAGTGTCGTGTGATGAGGACAGACGTGGTGGCCATCTTGAATTTTTGTATCACATGTAAATCTATCTGTTTCTCAAAATTTAAGGTGCAAATATATTGATTGGCAGTGTATGCATGTCTATAATACTTAGAACCTCTGCAGCATCTGTGAGCAGTTCAACATAGGCATTAAAAGTACAGTTGGTGGCCTGGCTCAGTGGTAGGGCACTGGGCTTCCAACCACTGGGTCCTGGGTTCCATTCCTGGTTCAGCCTAAGTTAGATGGCTATTTCGTCCTTCATCTCATTGCCATGGTCCTTTCCTGTAACTAATTAACAGGTCAGAAATACAGGACGTAAGGCCCTATTCCACCCACCGCATAAATCATGATTATATATTACTATTTGGCTTCGGGATTTCCTAATTAGCCCAACAAATGCAGAAATACAGAACGTAGAGCCCTAAGCCCCCTACCCACTGCATTAAAAGTAATTTTGATTATATATTAAAAATTTAGATTGAACACTAAAAGATTGCAGAATTGTGCTTTGTTGTTCCATTGTCCTGGATCTGTGAAAAAGCAAATCCATGACAGAAGCAGGAAAGCATGATGGATGTCCTACCTTAAGAAGCCCCTGGAGCCAAATGTCTCGAAGGAAAGGTCAGTGGAGAGAGATAAGTCTGTTTTTACCTTCTGGGAATTGTACAAGATGTCAGCCAAGGAGATGTCATGGTTTTAACCTTTCTAGATGTCCAGGTAGCTATATACAGTGAAGCCCAAAAGTTGACTTACACTTTTTCATAAATGAAATTATGAATAAAATCATCACAGGGAAAACAAGTTGCAAACGTTTTTTAATACAAATTATTAAAGATGGGTGGTGAGTGGATTAGGGCTTTACATCCTGTATTTCTGCACCTGATGGGCTAATTAGGACAGGCAGGGACAATGGCAATGAGATGAAGGATGAAACAGCCATCCAACTTAGACTCTTATTACAGGGAATCGAACCCATGACCCAGTGGTTGGAAGACCAGTGCGCTACTACTCAGCTAGGCCCCCACCCTAATACAAATATGGAAAATTGTAAGATTTATTATTTGAATATACATAATGGTGCTTATTTATTCGAGAGAAAATAGTATTGTGCAGAAATTGCGGTGAACTATATGTTTTGCTGAAATTGATGTAAACCTTTTGGCCACGCTGTAGATGTCCGAACAATACAACTGGGCAAGGTAAATTTCTTTTTTGTGTGTGTTTGTTGTCTCATTGCTACTTGTTTAAAGCTTAATCAGCCTATATGAACAGCTGCAGGCAGACATAATGATGAGATGATAAGGCTGCTTGAAGTCCACACCCCACACAAAATCATATATTTACCGTATGGTTGGGTCTTTTGCTTGCATCAGTGCCGACGCGAACCAATAACAAAAAGATCTCATGCCAAACTTCATGCACAACCATTTCGGTATTGATATTTTTTTGCATGTTATTTGAGCAAGCTGTCTTTTTAAACAACTCATTCTAGAATGACAAAAATGTACTTTCTCTGCCAATAAATTTTGCATCACATTAAAAAATAGGTTGCAACATTGCATGAATGCATCAGCACTGGAGCTTTTGCTCATCCAATATAGATTTTGATATCATAGTGTGAATACAAACATAACATACCGTTACAACTGCAAAGTTTATCACATTGTTTGTTGTTGCTGAGACTTTATTAATATTGATAAATGACACCATTACCATGTGTCATTTGAATTATAGTGATTACAATTATATTCTGTGGTGATTATGAACTGGTGGTCAGAGTACTATGGAATTAATAAACAAATTATGTTTGGCTAATAAAACACTTTCTACTAATATTGCTGTTCAATAATATTATTGCAGGAAATGGTAAAACTGGGCTGGACTGTATGTTACTATGACCTTGACCTTTCCATATGTAGTGCAAAGGCAAACGACTAGAAGATTTCATCTCACCTTGACCTTGTTCAAAGGCCAAGCAGTAATTACCTTTCACATATGAGAGAAGGACCATTTCCAAGTCTTCAAGGTCACTGATACAATCATGCTCTTTGATGGATGACCTTGGCACACAGGAAGTTGGGAGGCAAACAGGAACCGGAAATAGATCAAAGGAAGAAAGGGCCACAAAGTAGTTTCCTATAATTCAGTTGACCTCAGAGAGAAAGTATAAACGTCTAGTGGTAGTAGATATACATATATAACTCACATACAGTCAGCCCCAGGGCATACACACCAGGGCATACTAAAATAAAGGAAAATGGTCATGTTGGAATGTACAGAATGGCAGTTATAATTATTTTATAATAACAGAAAAACAAGTGAAATGAAATAAGGGAATTGTGCAGAATTGATTTAAATTTGAATACAGTATAGAGAATGTATGTAAGCTTCTGAGCCCTTTTGTAACCTTGAAATATCATATCTGATTATATCTGATTATATCTGATTATATCTGATTATATCTGATTATATCTGATTATATCTGATCATATCTGATCATATCTGATCATATTTGATCATATCTGATCATATCTGATCATATCTGATCATTTCCTGTTATTATAAGTTAAAATATGTTCGTTAAATAATATGAATTGAATATTTCCACTTTTCTTTTTTGGAGTTTCTGCATGTTTATTAAAACTTATTTAGTTTAAGCAATTAAATTTCTCCTCCAAATGCTCTTAAATCAAAGTAAAAAAAGTATATAAACTAAAATTACTAAAAAATTCTATGAAATATATATAAAAACTAATTTGTCGATCACATGTAGTTCACTTGCAACTTTAAACCCAATTCAAGTTTAAAAAAAAAAGTTCATCAAACTGTACTAGTTTTCTCAAAAGCGATAACTTTACGGTGACATGACATTGGACCTTATAAAAAATTCACAAGTTGCCTGAAATTTGCACCCAAAATTTCTCCTATGAATGACACTAATAAAATCTTCCTAAGTTTTCTGTGTGCCAAGGGAATGCGGTTGTCAAACTAGGACAAGTAACACGCCTTAAATGTCAAATTCCTGCCTGCCATCATTACCTTTAAATCGTTCTGACACAATTAGGATCCAAAATTGAATGGAAGTGACAAGTGATTTATTGCAGAAAAAGAAATGTTTATTGTCAAATTCCAATGTAATTATTTTTGTCAAAATTCATGTGATTAATACAGAATAATTTGGAAAAGTTACAATTTATAACAACATAGTTATCATCATTAGACTACTGCGTTTATTAAGATCTTTATCATTTCTAAATTTCCAAAGAGTAAAAGTTATCATAAGCAAATCAATAAGCAAACAAATAAACAGTTTGATATATGGTGGGATTCAGAAAGATTGTATTGGACGAGTGAATAATTTTTCCTCATCCAGCAAATCTTAATGTTGGACTGCTTACCATCCACTATAGTTTTAACATCATGCCAACAAATATAAATGAAGACCAATTATTATGACAATGAAATGAATTTATTTGACCCAAAAAAATAATTACAGTGATGTTTTGGATTACATAAAAAAATTAACATAGAGTGTCAAGGGACATCCATTTTGTCTCAATTAGGACGCTAGCATGGGTGCCCCTTGTATGTCAAAAAGCATAGTGTGAAATATAGCGTGTTACACAGTATCATTTAGTTGACATGTTTAGCTTTGTAATTGTCCAAAAGACAATTTGTTATGTACAATTTATAGCCAATGTTACTATGCGTATCTAGTTTTGACAATACAATTGGCTTCGTTCACAAAAAGACGCTAAATATGGCCATCTTTTTTGACAATGTTCATATCACTAAACATATTAATAGAAACATGGACATTTTTGTGTTTACAACATTAAAACATTTCAGGACCAAAGCTTTATCACATCAAGTTGTTGCTCTGCTTCAAACAAATAAAATAAAATGAATGTAAAAGTTCCAACATTCAGCAAAACCTTCAGCTAATTGGAATTTCTGTGAAAATAAAGCTTTGAAAGGTTTTATCATGATAGCATGAAATCCCTACAGCACCTGAATCATTTTTGAAATGCGTCATTTGGACATGAAAGAATCATATCGCAATTTTAGGAAATATAGTTTGATGTACATGTTGAATATCCATAACATGTTCTGTTGGCATTTTAGTTGCTGTAGCTGCAGGTCTAGATCATGCCTGTCTGTCTGTCTGTCTAGCTGTCTAGCTGTATGTCTGCACAATCATGTATTTCATTGCTTTTAACAGAGCAGCCTTGTTGTCATTTTTGCCTCATTGACCTCTCTTTGTACTCAGATATAGTATTGTGATGTCATCGATAGACAATGGCCATGGTGAGGTCACAGAGTGCAAGAACAATGCAGTAATGATGTGTCATAATATATGACATAATCAAAATGAGGTCAATGAGGCAAAAATGCCAACATGGCTGCTGTGCAAAAAGGTTTTTTTGGGACAATTTATAGTGCTATCACAGATGTAAAAATTTGAAAAGTATTCTGGTTTAGTATGTAAAATACCTCACCCATGGGGCAAATGTGTAACATTGTGTAGACTCCAATCATCATCTCATCATTACATCAGCCTCTGGCATTTGTTTATATCAACTGACTACTCTTCAGACCCTGAGGCATTTAGACATAATTACAGATTAAATGTTGCATAATCTTTGAATAAAATTCAAGATTAGTCATCTTATATGACCAGCTATTAAAGTCGAAAGTAATGATGAAATGCTAAGATTAGTAATCAGTATGGTATTCATGTTAATAAGCTCAAAATACTCGTTTTTAAAGAGTATCCATATTTTAACCTTTTTAACCAATATGATTGGTGTGAAGTTATTCTTATTTGAAATCAAATCCACTTATATAAATGCTATAAAGGCAGATTTAATGATGAAATGAATGGAGTGTTAATTGTTCCATCCATGACAATAATACAGTAGGGCCCAAACGTTTACATACACTTAAGCAAAATGTCATAAATTATTTGCAAATGTAAATAAAATCACCAAAAATGATACAACATTGCAAACACCTTTGATAGAAATAAAGTGAAAAAATATTGTTGTTATGGGAACATAAACAATGGTGATTATTATTCTGTATCAGAGAAAAGATGTGGAAATGTACATGAATATTATGCTACACAGCAGAGTGCATGTATAACCTTAGGCCCGACTGTAGGCACAACATACTACATATTGCACATCTCTTGCAAATGTATGGTATTCTGTGATCAAGCCAATATACAGTGCATGGGCCAAAGTTGAAAGCAGAAACTAAAAAAGGTTTTTTTAGGATAATAATATGTATTAAATGGAAATTTAAATGTGTGTGGGTTTTCTGTCTGCCATCTTGATGTATATCGAGCTCTGCCGACATCACAACTTACACCCTTGGCAGGCCTGTTCAAGCATGAGTATTTTTCTTAACTCAAGATACACATAGAACATAAATCTATTGAATGTGTGTATCCATGTGTGTGTTGCAAGCAGATAAAAATAAATTTGGATCTATTCGTGTCAATTTTGCTAAAACGCTTCTTTGTTGAAGTTATATGAACCAGAGTCTGGCAGCATCAAAGCTTCAGAGATGTTCAAAATCGATGCAAAAGTTACTCATTTGAAAGGATGTTTGGAAAACTGTGTTTGCGTATCTGACAGTTTCTGCTTCTTGCAAATGAAATGATGGATTTTGGCTTCATAATTTACCATCTCTGTGATTTATCAAAACTTTGTGTAAATTGTGTTTTGTCTGAGATGCAGCTGAAAAATATATTCAGTGCAAATACAGTTAAATCTTGATTTAAGAACACTATCAAAATAACTTATTTTATTCTGTATTTACTAATTTTCTCAATGAATGCTACTAGTCTGAAGTTAGCTGAACTGCAGTAGCAGATGTAATGATGAGATGATAATGATTGGAGTCCACACCATGTGCATTAGTTAAAGTTGATAATGGTTTATAAAGATATGTCAAGTGGGGAGTGCAAATGTGTAAAATATTGATTGGTGCTCCATGGAAACTATCATTGGTCCTGCAATGTTACTGTTAAATGTTATTTCAAAGTCGCTCACAAAGTAGTTTGAGCAATAGTGCAGAAAGTGTGAATATATATATATATGTTTATCAAATACACTTTGAATAAAAGTATACACAGAAATATTAAAGTAAATTTACTGTTATTAATGTTAATTTAATGTTATTTTATACATAAATGGAATATTAATGGTGTAAAGTCTTTATCTATTTGTCCAATAAAGTCTTTCACAGCTACTTCAGTTGCTTGCTCATCAACAGTGTAGCAAATTGAGTTGAGCTGACGATGGCCATTTAATATGTCTGGGCTCCATACTGTCTCCTGATCCAGTCCAGGTTTCCACCAATCAAAGATTGTGCAGATTGAGTTGCCATATTGGCAAAAAACCTCACTTTCTCATTGTCACTGTTTATCATGTTGAATAAATTTCATATATATTTTCTAGGAGTATGATAGTTTCTAATCATATTTCTAGGAGCACAATAGTTACTAATCATATTTCTAGGAGCATGATAGTTTCTAATCATATTTCTAGGAGCATGATATTTCTAATCATATATCTAGGAGCATGATAGTTTCTAATCATGTTTCTAGGAGCATGATAGTTTCTAATCATATTTCTAGAAGCATGATAGTTTCTAATTGGTGTCCTTTAGGCATTTTGCTGTGTTATGTTAACTGTTTCCATAATGTGTTCTATTTCCATATTGTGTTCTATTTGCAGCGCTAACCCCCTCTTTCTCTCATATCCACTTGGCCAGTCTACCGAGTGAAGTGTTCTGCTTTTATTCCAGTCATGGTCATCGCTTTCAAAAGAAAATCACAATATAACTTTTCTCACAGAGAACTTGTGCGGAAACATGGTAATGCAATTGGACTGTATTGTGCTGCTGAGCAGTCACTTTTGATGTACGGCCGAGGAGTATTGTCCAAGTTATTGCACAGATGATGTGTGCATGGGGTGAATCATTCTCTTTTGATAATATGGAAAGGCAAAGAGTAATGGAGTCACAGTTTATTATGAGTTTGATGTATTCCCTGGTGTATTGGTAATGAGCTTACAAGTGTACTTGTGTGCGCTGGCTTATTTCATTCCTTTTTGGCGAACATGCTGCAGAATGGATTATACAGTTCTTATTTTTCAGTTCAGCTGATTTTTATCTGTTGAAAACCTGCCTACAGCCTGATGGCCAACACACCGTAAAATGAGTCACTGATAGATAAATAGATAGATGGATAGATAGATAGATAGATAGATAGACAGATAAATAAATAGATATATAGATAGATAGATGGATAGATAGACAGATAGATAGATAGATAGATAGATACATACATACATATTGAATTATCAAAGCATCTACTTTTTTGTTCCAGAAGCAACTTATACTCGCGGTGCTGCTGTATTTTGGTACTGGCTTCAATCGGTTGATTTATTTTATTGATTATTTTATGTGTGACAGCATTCGTATAACTTGTTGGTTGTGTCAGACTTTGTTCTCTTATTTTTTAACAATATTGTTGACAGTCTATTGCACTTTGGCTGATGTTGCAGCTTTTCAATAAGATGTTTGTGGTACTAGTTTGGAAATTCTGAAGTAATGCCAGCAGTTTACAATACAGTAATCTTTGGTCTTCGTACATCAAAGTCTTTACAAGTGTATGGTGTGCACCAGTGCATGTTACTTTGCCAAGATTGTAAAATTAAATATTGATTTTAATGTATTTTATTCAAATGTTCCAATGTATACTATATACTGCTATAAATAGAATGTTAATGATGATAGATCAGGGGACTCCAAGGTAATTTTCAATTACACTTAGTGAGTGATTAATACTATATATATGTAAAAACATGTTTATCTGCGAGGTCATTGACATCTGTGTTAGGCATGGGACAGCTAGATAGGTTTAACTAGAGTTATGTAGAGCCCTGTGTAAGCCGCTGGGATTAGAGGTCTTCACCCACAGTGTTACCACCCTTGCCATGAGTAGGAATCAAACTTGGGCCCTTCAGAGGAATCAGCCGATGTATTATGCAAGTACATGGCCAATTACGCCACGTGCGTTTTTTATGTGTTTGGATCAATGCATGGTTTTTGCCTTATTATAATCAGCTAAAAACCATGTGTTTTCCATGCGTTTATCCTTCTCATGGAAACTGCATGAGGCACTTTGGCCATGTATCTTTTCGAAGTTTTCAAGTTAATAACAATTTGAGAGGTATCCCAGGTGACTGAATGTCAAATTTGTTGCAGTAACCGCCGAGCTGTAGCTTAAATAACTTCCATTGATTGTATCAATGTCTGTAACTGTCGAGGACTGCCGGAATTACATTAAGCAGCCAATCACTTGTCAGTTCACCAGACAGATCTTCAGTTATATGCCAAATCACAGAATGCCTAATTTGTCACGCATTGTCATTAGACCATCGTTTAATTAAAGTACAGGAAATTACCTCCAGATTGTGAAATTCTCAAGACATTTAAGTCTGCTTGTGTTTGAGACCACATTAAGAGGAAGGTACATCTATTCAACCAAATGCGCATGAAGCCAGGCTTTCTATCCCTTTTTGAATGAATCTTTGTGAACTCGCCTTCAACTCATTCACCACTCCCAGGCTGGTCAGTGCAGATAAAACGTCAGAGCAAGTGAGGTCAAAATGTTGCGCACTACTTTAATCAGCTGCTACAAATGGCGGATGACTACAACTTAGTGCAAGGTCATGCTGTGACATTTGTGGAGTGTAGTAATACTACTGAAGGGTGATGAGGTCCAGAGAAATAGTCCCAAGAGATGCAAGTGGCCTTGTACAAAGATGATGAGTTTCAGAGTATTCTGTAAATTGAATGAGAGGTGACCATTTAATGACTACTGATTTTACTCACACATGATTATGAATGTATTTACTGTCAATGTCAATTTAAATTTCTCTTTGTTACTGGGTCAGCTTATATGAACAGTTGCCAGAGGCAGATGTAATTATAAGATGATTCACCCCATGAGTGAATTCACCCCATAGGTGGGGTCTTATATCCCGCAACAGAGTGTGAACCTCATAGAAAAACCATGAGGTTCACACTATGAGGTTCATTGTTGTGAACCTCATAACATCAATTATCCCTTATACAGAAAACAGCCTGGCCAATCACAGGGCAGCATTTAGACTCAGTGAACGTCATGAATGTCATCAGTAGAACTAGATAGCTCTTCACAAAACCCATAAAATAAACATATTAGCTTTGTGTGGCAATTTAATTTTATATTCCTTCAAACTGAATACAATTTTGGCAAAAGAGAAGCTTCAGAAAGTTTTTTGAGGCCGACAATGCTTCAGTTTGTTGACTGTCTGCTTGCTGAAATGTTTTGAAAAGGTGACGTGATGGGGTTGAGCAGGAGAACCCAATCGTCCCTACCGACTTGTGGTATTAGGTTTAATCATATACTTGCCTCAGCACAGACACTGACGATAAGGGACCACACATTTAACATGTCGTACAAACGACGTCCAGCTGGAATGTTGCTCATAAAGGGTGCTCAGGGGAGCAGGCGAGCATCTTACCATCAGACTGCCCAGTTGCTATTACAAGTGAAGATGTTTCAATATATCCAGCTTGCTTTATAAAATGCATTATGAAATAAAGGAAACCAACTAATCTGTTTCGATAAATATCTGAATTCTCGAAATAAGATGATGCTTGACAAACAGCAATATCAGAGAATATGAAAAGATACAATATATAATTGTGGACAAAAATATTAATATGAACTAAACAAATCTCTTAGGTTCCCTCAATTTTCCATCTAATCACATTTGCAGACCAGAGATTATGACTTGGGACAATAGATTACACTTTGGAGACCTCAGATTATATGGCTACAAGAATTAGAGAGACTGTAGATGCTTTGAATTTCTATTCTCTTTTTTTACCAACACAAAATACAAAGTTCAGGAAATTAGACGCCTTTTATTATGGAGCTAGACAGTTTATCTGAATTGCTGCGGAAGCAATTTTGGGATTAGACAGTTGGGCTTGTGGTCAGTGACATTAGTGTTCAGTGTCCAATATGTATAAATACAAATCTCTGTGATTGGGATGCATGTAAACTTCTAAGTAAGTGAAGAACTTAGCAAAGTGTATTCATCGCCTCCCATGTATTGAATTAATCAACATTAATTTGTATATATATGTATATAATTATATAAATACTTTCCATTTATGCCTGAAAAAAAGCATGACATTCACAAAAAAATATATATATATATATATTGTGACTTCAGGTCTGATGTAGCTCATGAAGAATGCGCGGACTGGGGATCAAACTTCAGAGAGCCAGCCAGTTCACAAACTGGCCGATGCCCTAACCATGCAGTAGGCCTCCTAGCTGCCTCATATAATACTCATAATAAATACACTTCAGTCTTGCTGCATTCTTTCTTGTATTTCCCCTTCTGAACTCTCCAACAAACCACATTCCCATCCTACCATTTTGCTACTCTACGCCCATTTACTTATTACGCATTCTATGTGAAGTCTCACACCAAGAGCGGTTCCTTCGGGCTCTCCATATACTCAGGCACCACTCAAGGTTTCTTTGCGAGATATCCAAGTCCAACTCAAGTTTCTTACATCTAAGCTTATGGATTGGATGAAACTGCAAGCAAACATATTTGACTAAGCTTCTGTAGATGACATACTAGAAAAAACCATATTTGATGATGCATGGATTTTTGTTTGATAGTTGATCAGCTGAGTCACAGCTTGAGTGGGTTCAGTGATTATTATTTTTATTATATCCCATATCTCTATAGTGCCCGTTTCGTGCACAAGCATACTCAAAGGCTCTGTAAAATATGTATTCATTACTGAAATTAATGCTAGTTTGATTAGTCTTCAAGTCAAGTACATGGTGGCTCCCCTGGTTCTTCAGCTCAGCTCCCAGGGGAGTATACAGTAAGTACATGTATTACATGCAGGTGCTTGGTGGCTGATTTATCTTTTCTTTATCAAGTTAAGTCTTCTCGAGCCAAGTACCCAATCATCTGCTGGGTGGACATTGGCAGTGAGGACTAAGTGGCCACTGGACTAAGAAGGCCACAAACAGAAAGTGCACTGAGCCAGGCTCGAACCCAGTCACTTGGGATTGGGAGTCAAGCACAATACCACTCTGATGATTAATGCTCCGGGTAACTCAGATGATTAAGGCTGTGGGTAACTCTGATGATTAGGGCTGTTAGTAACTCTGCTGATTAAGGCAGGGGGTAACACCGCTGAAGGTCCTGGGTTCATGACAAACATAGAAAAGGTTGCTTGAATTATTTTTTGCTCCCATTTGACAAGACCAATTGATTGGTTTGTTCCAATATCCTCATATAACTGGAAATGTGTGATATATGTTAAGAATTTCGTTTTGCAGTTTTCAATTGAAAATTTCCTGTTATGGATAAAAAAAAACTTGGCAGGCACATTTCTGCATCTGTTATGGAAGGCCATATTCTAGTCACGTGACTTTGTTTGAGCCAATCATAAAAAAGCAACAGAAGGATTTGTACCTCATCGACTGGAGAGTGTCGTGTGAATAGGACAGAAGTGGCAGTCACCTTGAATTTGTGTCTTACCCAGTGGAGTCATCTTGGGCAACAAAAGTGCAACTCAGATGAGAGCTGATTTTGCAGTTAAGAGCTGTTATTGTATCATCCAAAATAAATGTCCACTTGTGTTTTGGTCTCATTTTTACATATATTTCACGGAGAAGCACGCAATATATATAAATGTTACCTAAAAGTCAAAGCCCAACTTTTTAACCCATAAAAACCCCTCTCTGTACAAATGAACATCAAGTTTCCTATATTTGATATGATAAGTTTATACCATTTTGTCATGATTATTGCCATTCTATATTATTATCATTTGTCATGGTTACAATGAAGCATCAGAAATGACAATGGAGAATATAGCAAACTTGAAGTTATTTCTATCCCAGAAGTGTTTTCATCAGCTAGAAAGTTGGGATTTGAATTGTTGTGAATATTTCTGTCCATTCTGTGCTGCTCCCAGCCATTTTTGGCAAAATATGACTAAAAAAAAGTGGACTTCTATTATGGTTCCTACTATATTCAAATACACACCTTGATAAACCCTGAGGAAACATTGTAATTGAACCAATGTCAGCCTTTCCTGGATTAGTGTTTCACAATATGTCAATCCGGAAGTATGATGTAACAATAGAATGCAGTCACAATGATGTAATGGGCAATAGGAAGCAAAAGTAACAGAGCCTACAGGGGGCACTAGGAAAGTAGTACATAAAAAAACATTTAGATGGCGTCACTGCACCATTGTTGCATTGATGATGTCACACTATGCATGACTTCATCAAACAATACTTATCTGCTGCGGGGTCAGTGACCTCTTGTAGTACTTTTTCTCCCCATTGTGGTGATTATGACATCACTTTATAGTATTGCAAGGGATGCCAATGACTAACGCTGGCAACTCACAATCCTTTGCAGCTGCTTATGCAATTTACAAAATGTCCTATCTGTATATGCTTAATCTGTGCTTCAGCTATTTGCACATACAATGTTTGGTGTGTTTTACTAGTATGAGGTAATCCTCAAAACAAATGATGTCACTGTAGCATGTCACCGTAACAATGGGGAGAAAAAGTAACCAAGCCTACAGGGGGCAATACGCGGAGATGCCTATTTTCTTAATTGGTGAATGCGTGAGTTTTGGTTCTTTCCAACCCGTTTACATTAAAATGTCAAACATTTATTCTGGTCCTCATTGCTGCTTGGCATGTCTGCAGTACGACTGTAGCATTACAAAAATACATTAAGATGACATCACTACTTGATTGTTACATGGATGACGTCACAATATATAATGACGTCATCAAATAATACTTATCTGCTGCGGTGTCAGTGACCTCTTGGGGTACATTTCCTCCCCATTGTGCGCAAAAGACAGTTTTTGAACTAAACTGAGGTCATAAGGGCAAATAGCGTTGGCATCAAGACAGTTTATTTTGTTTAAATGCCATGCAGGTGTGTGGATCTGAAGTGCAATTTTGTGACAATTATAGCGGTTTATCTTTGCATCCTTGTGAGTAAGACCTCCTGCAACCACTACCTCCCTCACACACAAGCAATAGGAACTTGGCCTGCTCTTAAGCCCTAACGATTAACACAGTGTGGAATATTTGGCCTGACCATAGAAATGCCATTCAATACCATGGTATTTAATATTTGTGCAAATATGTCTATTCTGATTCTTATTCAAATAAGATGTCGTAAAATTATGGAAAATTTTTTTAACTTTAAACCAATAGGCGAGCAGACTCATCTGTGCTTCACTGCATTCCGCAACGACAAAAATCAATACCAAGGTCGACCACAAATGGCTCTTTTCCTTGAGAAGCAGTTTGCAAGTTTCCCGACAGTTTTTTCTCTAGCAAGGTCAACATATCGTGTTCTTGGGAGAAGTCCCCGTATTCCTGTGTCAGACCATATTGATTGTGAGCCTCAAGGCTGCTGTCATCACAGTGACAACTTGGTGACAAACACTGGTAGCTTTGTGAAAAGAATGCATGCTATATGTGACTATTGCTTTTTGGCACAATTACGGCTAACCAATTAGATGATGTCATAACAATAAAATGTCTGCCGGTGATAACGTTGTGACACATTGACAACACGTTTGTAAACAAACTGCTTGTGTTAGGATCATATGACTTTGATCGTACATCACCTTTGAAGGAAGTGCATCAAACCAATCCTTTATGACGTCAAAATTATAAAATGTCTGTTGTTTTCCCTTCACAACTAGGTGGCAAGCATAATGTTACATTCATGAAGGTGTACAGTCCGCAAGTTCTACCACTGTTCATTTATTATGTAGGTGCAACAAGGTGCTCCAAAGCAGCTGTCTTCTTAATGATAACAGTGGTGGGGGTCAAGCTCAATGGTAGCGCACTGGGTTTCCAACCACTGGGTCCTGGGGTTCGATTCCCAGTCAAGCCTAAGTTGGATGGCTGTTTCATCCTTCATTTCATTGCCATGGTCCCTGCCTGGCCTAATTAGCCCATCAGGTGTAGAAATACAGGACATCAAGCCCTAATCTGAGTGATAACATGGTCAACATCAGCACCCTATTAATGAATTATTCATGGTCCAACTATACTTTACCGAATATAATTTCATAACAATTTTCACTGAAACATTCAAACTTCTTGCTGTGTGGCATGGACTCACGGTCAGTCTAGTCATTGCATCGATTGCATCTTGTGTTGACCACTTGTACTTAAGTCTGGCAGCATCCACAACACAGAAAAAAAGTCACGACAGAGAAAAGATAGCATGATTGATGTCCCACGTTAAGTGGTTCCTGAAGCCAAATGTCTCAAGTGAAAGGTCAGTCAGCACTGGGACTTTTCCTTTGGGGAAAGAAACAAGTGTTTGTCTTCTCACCTCACGAATTGTGATGCTTGTTCTGCTTTACTTTACGTCATTTACTTTCTTTCTTCAGTTGGTTCATTTTGGAAAGAAGTTCATTGCAGCATTTGTCAACATTATAATTGATTCTGTAAAACCAATATGAAACTTATTCCACTGAATTTTGTTACTGGCTGCTGGAGCAGATGTAATGATGAGCAGATGAGACATGGTTTACAGTGGGCTACAAATATACCCAATGAATGATGGAAAACTCCCATGTATACTGCTGCCATTATATCAGTCCTAGTGCCTCTACTTTGTCTATGCATTTCTGAAACAAATTAATTTCAACATTTTACAATTATGATTTTTCAATTTTTTCTATTAATTTGTATTACAGTCTGAAATTTTTTGACTTATATAATAAGATCTGCTTCATGAATATTCACTTCTGCTATTAATTTCCTGAATATTTATAAACATGCCTCTGTTAACTTTCTAGTTATCAGCTTACATCCCAATAACTGCAGTTCTAAATCATGCAAAGACACGAGTCTCATTGTTCTAACATTTATGAGTGTGTCCCAGTACATTTAGAGGCTGTAAATCTAATGTAATAGATACTCTACTAAAATTGAGTCTTGTATTATTACATAAATGTCAAGTTTATAGCGTGTTTTATGATAATTATGGTCATAAAATGATATGGAAATTAACACCGACTCAATACTCAAGACAAATTTATTTGTCTTCATATACAATGCGCCTTGGAGTTGTTGTTGCTGAAATGTCTGCTACATTACAATCAGTGTCTCACTACTTGCGTGAGATCTAGGACTAAATGACAATGAATACTTTTCACCAGATGGGTCATGAACTAAAATGGGGTTGATAAACAGTGAAGGAAGTTGGGTTCTAACCCATGCGCTAATACTCACTAATACAGGACCCACGCATTGAATATAATGTCAATATTCTTGACCCTTGTAAGCCAGTCCCTTTTGGCAGATAGCCTCCATTCAATACAACTGTCATGCATGAATAGTTTTCTTTTCATTCCATAAAAAGCTCTGCTCAGGCTCCACCATTTCAGCATAAGCCAAAGTGGCCCCCGATGCTCATCCATGTTTGATGGACTCCAGAAGACCGTGTGTTCGTTGACCCGTCAAAGACAGATGAGGAGTCACAAAATTGACTGGTCCTTCTTGCCTCATTGCTTTTTTACACTGAACCAGACTGAGCTGAGGCTTAGACCAGGGATATAGAGTATTGGCAGATGGTGAAATAAACAATGTCAGTTTAGTTCAAGTCTTTAGGCTTCAATGGGAAGAAAAAGCATCACAAAAGGTCACTGACACCGTAGCAGATAAGTATTGTTTGATGACATCATCTATTCTGTGATGCCATACATTTAACAGTAGTGTAGTGACGTCATCTTATTGTCTATTCATCTGCTACTGTCATAGTGCCCCTGTGAGATTGCAGTTGCATAGCGTAATGGTACAGTATCAGCTGTTTTGAAAAAAAGTGTTTTCAAAGAAGATTTGCGCACAAAGGTTGTCATGATTAATTGATTATATTTCCAAACAAAGTGCATTCCAAATATAGTACAGCTGCACCAATGTTCTAGCAGTGTGGCAGAAAATAATCAATCGGATACATATATGACATAATTGTAAATACATGTCTGGGTTAAGAGTCTGTTATCCTCATGGATGAACTCAACCAACCATAACAATGACACCCTTGGTAGGCCTGTTCAAGCTGGCCTTTCTCAACTCCCTTGGGAGCATACACCCAGCTTCAAGCACTCCCAATTGCCATCCCTACCTGTAGCCAAGTACCCATTTACACCTGGGTGGAGTGGATCAAAGAGTTACGGAGGATCTGCTCAGTACCTCCATGCCATGGCTGAGGTCCGAACCTACAACCTTGCACTTTGCAGACAGCACCTTGACCACTAGGCCATGGCACCTCTCTCTATGTTTGTTTGCACTATGTCGTCATGTTCATAAAGACACTTCTCTGTGCTAAAACCATTTGGTATCACTATCAATTGGGCAAACAAACATCTCTCAGGATGAGAATATGTTAATTTGAATGTGAATATGAATCACCACCATTCACCTGCAATGATAGTACATTCTGATGGCAATCTGGAGTGATATATTTCATAATGCTTATGTGATGCTTCTGTGATGCAAATCAACTTTGTCCTCTGCTTATTTACTTTGTCGAGTGAAGTGTTCTGCTTTATTCCAGTCATGGACATCGTTTACAAAGAAAATCACAAAACAGCTTTTTTCACAGAGAACTATTGTGGAAACATGGAAAAGCAATTGGACTGTATTGTGCTCCTCAGCAGTCACTTTTGATGTCAGATCACCACCTTTAAGCAAATGCTGATTATGGCGTAGACTATAGTATACTGTATAAGGAGTCAGTCTGAGAGTACATGGAGTGTTTGCTTTTGGTTTCCATTCATTTTTGCAAATATTTATTAGACCCACATTTCCTTGTTACATCATTTAAGCAAATGCTGATTGTGGCTGCATCTACTGTATATGATATGAACCTGTTTGCCGATGCCCATTGTGTTGAATGTTTGTTCCGCATTCATTTTGCAAACATCCATTGCAGTCATGAAGCGGGTAGAATTAATATAATCTTAATATAATATTATAACTTGTGATGGTGTACTTTTGTCATAACATCCAGTAGGTATGTAGCTCATTAAGATTGTCCAGGCTGGGGTTCCAACTTGGGATGGTCAGCGGAGCTGGCCAATTTGATATATTATAAGTTTAGAAGCCATTAGAAAATGTTCCATCAAGAATGATATATATCTCGATGAAATTAGAGGGGGGTGATAATCATGAATGTCAGAATTTTAATGGGAAACTATCCTAACTTTGTTAAGGTTCAAAAACGCTTTGTAATGATGTGTTACATATAGGTGTACCTTTATTTTTGATCCCTCCCAAGCCTCATTGAAAATTTGGTCCCTTACGAAGAAATTTAGCGATTTCCGCAACTTTAAAGGTCAGCGATATTGATGTAATCTCCTTATATCTCTTTAATAATGAGTTATTTGAATTGCTCTGGTAAAGAGCTTTAAAATGAATACCAATTTAGGGGGTGTAGGAAATAAAGGAATAGTCAACAGCAGTTGAATCCATGGAGAATTGACATGTTTACCACTGTAGTCTCGGATGGTGCTATGAATATTATTTTTAATTGAATGAATTCAATTTTGTTTGTTGGGTAGCCTAGTGGTTAAGGCATTAGCCTGTTAGAACACTAGCCAGCTACTCTGAAGGTCCCAGGTTTGATCCCTGGCACAGGCACTCTTCATGAGCTTGATCGCTGGATGTCAGTATCGTGAGACGTTAACTATAGTGACTTGAGTAAGTTGAAGACCCACCCCCTGAGGTGAATGTGTAAATGGTATGGACTCAAACCAAATCATACCATCATTACATCTGACTCTGATAGCTGCTCATGTATGCCGACTAAGCTTCTGACCAGTGGCATTGATGTAATACTTAAATGACTTTCCTGTATAATTCACAAAATTGCCAGCAAATATGTAAATATTAAAAATTTCTCAGTAGTGTTTTGCAAGGATGTATAAAATCTGTTTTGGTTGTGAAAGAGTGTTCCCTACCCAAGTAAAGCTTTAAGTGTAATGGCAAAAACTGAAAAGGAGGGCATTTTAAAGACCAATATGGAAGAAGTATGGAAATTTATCAGAAATAATATGGTTATAATGTTATAATATGTAAACTTGTGTATGCGACAAGCAGTGTGAGTGGACATGGCCTATAACGAAGACAAACATCAGGGCTAGTACTGGGCTTATCTGACAGTTTATAAAATATGTGTAGCGTAAGAATTTAACAGACTTCTATGCAACATACCTAATCTTTGAGCAGCAAGTAAATGACAATTGACTCAATTGATACGACCCCATAGAAATAACCAGTGCTCTTATTGATAAGCAATGCTTGTGTAGAGATATAATAAAATAGTTTAAAATTCTTGACTATTGCCCAGGCCCACTATCAAACTTTTATTTCAAGTCAAGGGTTTGCGTGACAGATTCATGTTTGTACTATTTCGCAATAATAGGTGGGAAGAACATTGATGAAGAACTGAACTAGATGGGGGGGGGGGGTGGGGGGGGAGATAGCTTTTATAAAAGCCTAAGAAAGCACTTAAAACATTTGCTCTCAAGCTGGAGATTCCTGGGTGTCTCAATAATTTTAGATTTGTTAAAATATAATTGTCTCGTAATAAAAAAACAATCCATACGCATATAATATTTGCAATATTATCTTTTGATCCAGAGAAATATTTCTAGCTATGTATATTTAGTGCTTATAATGTTTAGGTTTACACCATATTTCAAATTAAGTGACTGAATAATTTTAGGCCTGTAAAAGGACGGAAATAAAGAAAGCGATATATGTCTATTCGGGCTCATTTAGTCTAAAAATTGAATTATTATAATTTGAATAAAAGTTTAAATACAGCAATGTTGGTATTCAAAGTAAAGCTTATTTTTTACGGATAACAGTCATGTGCATACTAACTTTCTATGTTCCATAATAAAAGAAATATGACGAACCGCGACTTCGCATAAATGCTAAAAATTCTTTCAGATTGACTAAACATTCAATCAGTCTTGGGAGGGATCAAAAATAAAGATACAGGCATGTGTTGTACCTTTTTGGAAATTGTATTTCAGCCTTAACAAAACCTGGGTGGTTTCCATTCGAAATTCTGAAATAATTTTTTTTTTCTATGTATTATCACCCCCCTCTAATGAAATCAAATTTTACACCTAGGTGGAGATCTATGTATTCTGTTGAGGTAAACATGTTGAGATGATTTAGGAGCATTAAAGCTGCTTCATTGCTTAACTTAATTAAAAGCTGCTAATGATATATTGGGTTTTTTATTCAAGGATAGGAAAGACTAAATCTCAAAAGTTTTCATTACATAATAAACCAATAAGACTTTAATTTACAACAAAACATGAAATTATGATATCGACAGAACTGTAATAAAGTTACTTTATTAAAATTAATTTACATGATATTAATTAAGAGTATGAAGCCAGCTGGAGATTTTCTTACACATGTAAAAATATATTATATACAAGTATATATGTACAATGAAATTTTATATATATATATATACATATATACATATATACAATATGAAAATGCCAGAAGTATCCAACCAATGGCGATGTTTACATGAGCGCAGTGTCATATGAAAACAATTTTACAATGCGCCGTTATATAGCATGGGCGCTAATGTCATTGTCAGCAGAACGCAATCCACAGGATCCACAATCATTGCTTTTTGCCGCCGCCTGCTGACCTGTCTTCTCGGGCCTCTATCTCCCTTAATATTTGGTCTAGTTTTGATCCAAAAACACATGTGGGATCAGTTATACTGAACGATGTTATGTAAGATACCTTTTAAAAGTTTTGAATAGGGCGATACTCTTCAGGACAATGGAGAAATGTTTCTGATTCAGCCTGGTTTATGATATTTTATTGAGGAGGCAGCTGCATTAATTGCCGTAACAGTGTCTTCTGACAATATTTTTTATGACAAATGATGTATTAAATTAATGTCAAATAAATTTATCGTCTGTCTGTCTGTCTGGCCGTTCTGTCTGTCTACCTTCTACTATTCGTATCTCGCTTAATAATTTTTTCGATCTGAAAACACCAAATTAAAGCGTAAGTAATGATACGACAAGATAATCTATTTTAATATATGCAGCCTCTTTGTTAAATCGGATTACGATGCTCATCATGACATCTGCCTTGCCCTTCAAAAATCTCTCAGGAAGAAACACTCCAAGGGTGCCATTTGCACATCCCAGATAGCATTCCAAATCGGGCCAGCATTGTTTCTATGTCAGCCACCGTTGGTACAACATCGTGCCAATGCTATCTGGGAGGCGCGAGATTGATCATACCATGGAGAAAAGGGTAGATAAAGTGGAAACCCGGCACGTTCAAAGGTTCAGTCAGTGTCTCAGATGAGGTTTAAACGATCTGTGAAATTTCACGTTATCTTGTTTATCACCGCTTTTATTACCACAAATCACCCCCTAAACTCCCATCAGAAAAAAATATAAAATGTTTGACCAAGCAGTAAATGTAGAAAAGAAATAGTTGATCAGGAAAGAGATTGTGTTTTGAAGCAGCACAATAATGACAGCTTACAATAATATTAGGGATATATAACAGATTGTATGACAGTGCACAGTGCTATTAAAAATTGATGATAAATATGAATTTATAAGTAAGATAATATGTGTTGATAATATAAAATGAAATCACGTATCGAAATTGTATGTTGTCTGATTGCAAATATGCAAGTCAAGGAGTTTCCTGAAAGGTAGGCGTTTTGATATCATAGATTTTTCTGAAAACAGATATGTATATTGGTTTTTTTTTCTCTTTTTCTTTTGTATAATTAAGCCAGTGTACATAGGTCTTTTGTGACCTATGTATGTCGGTAAAATGCATTTATTCATCCATACGGTGACATCCATAAAGTTGGATAAATAAAGTGTATATGTTTTAAAATTCGATAACTTTATTGTCATGCACTTATTGTACGAAACATTTTATTTATGGAAAATGCACATAGATCATTGGCAAAAACTGTGCCCTATGGCCTTCTGACGCTAACTAATATCTTTGCAATTGTATTGCAATATATTTCTCATTTTGTGCTACTATAAATAAGTTCCCCTCGATAATGTCAAATTTTACACTAAGGCAAATATTCATTGTTTGTTTTTCTCAATTTTTCCGAGGGTATGTAACAGTAGTCTATGTTTTATCTTGGAGGAATTAGATTTTAATGGCCAGAATCTTTACTTTTATCTGAGAATAATTTGATTGTGTGGGTATTTGTGAGTTTTATATAATGGCAGCGTGAGAAACATTCTTAAATCAGCCATCTTTGTCTTATGTAACCATATCTCCACCAAAAATGGTTTGAATTTCACGGGAGAAGTTTCTAATTCTAGACCAAAAAACGGGCTTTTACATGGGAATGAAACACAGGCCATGATCGCATGGTTGATTGATATTAATATATTATATAGATAAATGGAAATGCCTTATGTGAATCATTCTTTTGATGTAATATGAAAAATAATATCTTTTCATATTTCTATTCATGGAAATGCATCAGAAAATACAGAATAATAACAGACACACGCAATGATTTATATTAGGTTCCTCTGTCAAAGCCTGAGTACAGCTTACAAATGGAATGACGAAATCATTTCACAACACATCAAAAAGCATACTTTATCAAGCATACAGCACAACCTAGGACTTCTAAAATGCTGTCATATCAAGCATAAGATGTATTCTAGATGCTCAGCTTTTTATGAAAGACATGATTTTTGCCCCAACATAAACTCCTGAGGGGATTTCTGAGAGTAGTTTCAGTTCAAATTTGATGTTTCTTTATACAGAGCAACAGTTTTCAAATAGACATACAGATTCAGAATTATCCATTAGAAAAATGTTCAGTGACAAATCAAAGTTCTCTAAATGTTATAAGAGTGGTATGTGGGTCCTAACTCCAGTTACCTCGAGGTACTTATCATCATCTCATAGTTCACTTTTGATTGATGTGCTTCACATTCAATATCATAAAAATGAAATTATTCTTTATTTTACCCTTGTACATCCCTGCTTCTCTTTGCATTTATTGTTCTTTCACTATTAATTTATATTCAATTTAATTTTAATTGTATCGTTATCATTTATTATGTAATAGTTTGTGTTTTCTCTTTAGCCTCAAATTGATGAATTAATTGTATCAAATTTATCTAAATTCAAGTTTTTTTCTTGGCATATAGGCCTACACAGCTTTTCTGTGTCAGCCAGCCTGATGTACATTGCTTCGTATTGCGATCTTGTGATCATTTGTAATAAACATATAATAATAAATTATTATTAAGATAAGGTAAGATAAGATGAGATAAGGTAAGATAAGATGATATAAGATAAGATAAGATGATATAAGATAAGATAAGATAAGATAAGTGTGTGTGTGTGGCTTTACGTCCTGTATTTCTGCACCAGTTGGGCTAATTAGGACAGGCAGACCTCATGGCGATGAGATGAAGGATGAAACAGCCATCCAACTTAGGCTCGACCGGGAATTGAACCCGGGGCCCAGCAGTTGGATAAGATAAGATGAGATAAAATAAGATAGGATGCGATAGGATAAGATAAGGTAAATGTTAAATACTGGAAAAAAGCTCCATGCCAAAATGTGAATTTATCTTTATTTAATCCTAGAGAAAAACGGATTCCTGAATTTCACATTTGTTCCAGGAGACCACATTCTAGTCACGTGATTTTGTTTGAGCCAATCATATCAAAGGCAACTGTAGGGTTTGTACCTCATCGACAGGAGAGTGTCGTGTGAGTAGGACAGAGGTGGCGGCCATCTTGAATTTTTGGATTACATCTTGATCCATCTGTTTCTTAAATGCGCAAATATATTGATTGGCAGTGTATTCATGTCTATAATACTTAGAACCTTTGCAGCATCTGTGAGCAGTTCAACAAAGGCATTAAAAGTAAGGTTGGCGGCCTAGCTCAGTGGTAGGGCACTGGGCTTCCAATGACTGGGTCATGGGTTCCATTCCTGGTTGAGCCTAAGTTAGATGGCTATTTTGTCCTTCATCTCATTGCCATGGTCCTTTCCTGTAACTAATTAACAGGTCAGAAATACAGGACATAAGGCCCTATTCCACCCACCACATTAATCATGATTACATATTACTTATTGGCTTTGGGATTTCTTAATTAGCCCAACAGATGCAGAAATACAGAACATAAAGTCCTAAGCACCTTACCCGCTGCATTAAAAGTAATCTTGATTATATATTAAAAATTTAGATTGAACACTAAAACATTGCAGAATTTTGCTTTGTTGTTCCATTGTCCTGGATCTGAGAAAAAACAAATCCATGACAGAAGCAGGAAAGCATGATGGATGTCCTACCTTAAGAAGCCCCTGGAGCCAAATGTCTCGAATGAAAGGTCAGTGGAGAGAGAAAAGTCTGTTTTTACCTTCTGGGAATTGTACAAGATGTCAGCCAAGGAAATGTGTTATGGTTCTCACCTTTCTAGATGTCCAGGTAGCTATGTACAGTGGAGCCCAAAAGTTTACTCGCACTTTTTCAAAATGAAAGTATGAATAAAATCCTCACAGGGAAAACAAGTTGCAAACATTTTTAATTCAAATAATGGAGGCGGATGGTGGGTAGAATAGGGCTTCATGTCCTGTATATCTGCACCTGATAGGCTTATCAGGACAGGCAGGGAACATGGCAATGGGATGAAGGATGAAACAGCCATCCAACTTAGGCTCTTTTACAGGGAATCGAACCCATGACCCAGTGGTTGGAAGCCCAGTGCGCTACCACTCAGCTAGGCCCCCACCCTAATACAAATATGGAAAATTGTAAGATTTATTATTTGAATATATATAATGGTGCTAATTTTTTCGAGAGAAAATAATATTGTGCAGAAATTGCTGAAATTGATAAACGTTTTGGCCACACTGTAGATGTCCGAACAAAACAACCGAGCAAGGTAAATTTCATTTTTGTGTGTGTTTGTCTTCTCATTGCTACTGATTATATCTGATTATATCTGATTATATCTGATCATATCTGATCATATCTGATCATATCTGATCATATCTGATCATATTTGATCATATCTGATCATATCTGATCATATCTGATCATATCTGATCATTTCCTGTTATTATAAGTTAAAATATGTTCGTTAAATAATATGAATTGAATATTTCCACTTTTCTTTTTTGGAGTTTCTGCATGTTTATTAAAACTTATTTAGTTTAAGCAATTAAATTTCTCCTCCAAATGCTCTTAAATCAAAGTAAAAAAAGTATATAAACTAAAATTACTAAAAAATTCTATGAAATATATATAAAAACTAATTTGTCGATCACATGTAGTTCACTTGCAACTTTAAACCCAATTCAAGTTTAAAAAAAAAAGTTCATCAAACTGTACTAGTTTTCTCTAAAGCAATAACTTTACGGTGACATGATGTTTTACCTTATAAAACATGCACAAGTTGCCTGAAATTTGCACCCAAAATGTCTCCTATGAATGCCACTAATACACTCTTCCTAAGTTTTCTGTGTGCCAAGGGAATGCGGTGGTCAAACTAGGACAAGTAACATGCCTTAAATGTCAAATTCCCGCATGCCATCATTATCTTTAAATCGTTCTGACGCAATTAAGATCCAAATTGCAATGGAAGTGATAAGTGATTTATTGCAGAAAAGAAATGTTTATTGTCAAATTCCAATATAAATTTTTTTGTCAAAATTCATGTGATTAGTACAGAATAATTTGGAAAGGTTACAGTATATAACAACATATTTGTCATCATTAGACTACTGCGTTAATTAAGATCTTTATCATTTCTAAATTTCCAAAGAGTTAAAGTTATCATAAGCAAATAAATAAACAAACAAATAAACAGTTTTATATATATACAAAAATTTGTCAGAATTTTAATCTTGTGTCAGCCAACTTTGGTGGGATTCAAAAAGATTTTATTGGACGAGTGAATAATTTTTCCTCATCCAGCAAATCTCAATGTTGGACTGCTCACCATCCACTATAGTTTTAATATTATGCCGACAAATATAAATGTAGACCAATTATTATGACAATGAAATGAATTTATTTGACCCAAAAAACTAATTACAATGATGTTTAGGATTGCATACAAAAAGTAACATAGAGTGTCAAGGGACATCCATTTTGTCTCAATTAGGATACTAGTCAAAAAGCATAGTGTGAAATATAGCGTGTTACACAGTACCATTTAGTTGACATGTTCAGTTTTGTATTTGTCCAAAAGACAATTTGTTATGTACAATTTATAGCCAATGTTACTATGCGTATCTAGTTTTGACAATACAATTGGCATCGTTCACAAAAAGACGCTAAACATGGCCATCTTTCTTGACAATGTTCATGTCACTAAACATATTAATAGAAACATGGACATTTTTGTGTTTACAACATTAAAACATTTCAGGCCCAAAGCTTTATTACATCAAGTTGTTGCTCTGCTTGAAAGAAATAAAATAAAATGAATGTAAAAGTTCCAACATTCAGCAAAACCTTCAGGTAATTGGAATTTCTGTGAAAATAAAGCTTTGAAAGGTTTTATCATGATAGCATGAAATCCCTACAGCACCTGTATCATTTTTGAATTGCGTCATTTGGACATGTAAAGAATCATATCGCAATTTTAGGAAATCTAGTTTGATGTACATGTTGATTATTCATAATATGTTCTGTTGGCGTTTTAGTTGCTGTAACTGCAGGTCTAGATCATGCTTGTCTGTCTGTCTGTCTGGCTGGCTGTCTGTGTGTCTGTCTGTCTGCACAAACATGGATTTCATTGCTTTTCACAGATCAGCCTCATTGTCATTTTTGCCTCATTGACCTCTCGTTGTACTCAGATATAGTATTGTGATGTCATTGATAGACAATGACCATGGTGAGGTCACAGAGTGCAAGAACAATGCAGTAATGATGTGTCATAATATATGACGTAATCAAAATGAGGTCAATGAGGCAAAATTGCTAACATGGCTGCCGCACAAAAAATGTTTTTTTGGGACAATTTATAGTGCTATCACAGATGTAAAAATCTGAAGAGTATTCCGGTTTAGTATGTAAAATACCTCACCCATGGGGCAAATGTATAACATGGTGTAGACCCCAATCATCATCTCATCATTACATCAGCCTCTGGAATTTGTTTATATCAACTGACTACTCTTCAGACCCAGAGGCATTGAGACATCATTATAGATTAAATGTTGCATAATCTATGAATAAAATTCAAGATTAGTCATCTTATATGACCAGCTATTAAAGTAGAAAGTAATGATGAAATGCTAAGATTAGTAATCAGTATGGTATTCATGTTAATAAGCTCAAAATACTTGTTTTTAAAGAGTATCCATATTTCAACCTTTTTTAACCCATATGATTGGTGTGAAGTTATTCTTATTTGAAATCAAATCCACTTATATAAACGCTATAAAGGCAGATTTAATGATGAAATGAATGGAGTGTTAATTGTTCCATCCATGACAATAATACAGTAGGGCCAAAACGTTTACATACACTTAAGCAAAATGTCATAAATTATTTGCAATTTTAAATAAAATCACCAAAAATGATACAACATTGCAAACACCTTTGATAGAAATAAAGTGAAAAAATATTGTTGTTATGGGAACATAAACAATGGTAATTATTAATTTTGTATCAGAGAAAAGATGTGAAATGTAAGTGAACTTTATGCTACACAGCAGAGTGTATGGATAACCTTAAGCCCGACTGTAGGCACAACATACTACATATTGCACATCTCTTGCAAATGTATGGTATTCTGTTATCAAGCCAATAAACAGTGCATGGGCCAAAGTTAAAAGCAGAAACTAAAAAAGGTTTTTTAGGATAATAATATGTATTAAATGGAAATTTAAATGTGTGCGGGTTTTCTGTCTGCCATCTTGATGTATATCGAGCTCTGCCGACATCACAACTTACACCCTTGGCAGGCCTGTTCAAGCATGAGTATTTTTCTTAACTCAAGATACACATAGAACGATATATTTATTCAATGTGTGTATCCATGTGTGTGTTGCAAGCGGATAAAAATAAATTTGGATCTATTTGTGTCAATTTTGCTAAAACGCTTCTTTCTTGAAGTTATATGAACCAGAGTCTGGCAGCATCAAAGCTTCAGAGATGTTCAAAATCGATGCAAAAGTTACTCATTTGAAAGGATGTTTGGAATACCCCACAATCAGTTGTATACCACATAGAAAAGCCATGTGGTATAGCCTATGTGGTATACATGTGTATACTACATGGCTTACCTTACAAGGATGGGAAATGTATACCACATACTTCTATGTATGGCAGGCCAATGACAAAAAATCTCTTTTTGCAGCTAAGCGCTTCGCCGTTTAAACTAGCGCCGCCGCTTTAAAACAATATTTGGAGTCACAATTTTACAACCATTCAAAAGATAAAATTGTCAGCTCCCTAAAAAAGTTTAAATTTTTGAAATCGGACAAGAATTAACGATTCCAGGAGCAAAAAACGTAACAGAAAGTCAATGATCTGTTCAGTCCACAGATACAAGCCATTGTGCGGCTGTGTTGCTATGGGCAACGTCACAGGAGCGTCATCGCTTCGGTAATACAATCGAATAATACGGAACAATAAAACATTTTCTGTCCAAATCTAGTATAAAAAACAATTCTGACAAGAAATATTTAACAACTGGTTTGTAAATATCATTTCGTAATTTTTTTTATTAATGTGAAAATGTCCCAGAAGGTTTTGAGGTGATGACGTTGTTGACAGTTATGCAATGCTCTGATTGGTCAATGGCAAAAATTAATATTCATGAATTTTTTCTATACTACATGAATGCATAGCCAGACAGCTCAACTAAAAGTGAAAATTGTGGGGTATAAATAAGACCCAAGTGGATATGTGGTATATTTTTATATTCCCTCACTTGTGGACAGATTGGCTTCAGAATTCACTCGTGGCTAACGCCACTCGTGAATCCTGGCCAATCTGTCCACTCGTGAGGAATATAAAAAAATACCACATAACCATTGGGTCTTATTATAAAACTGTGTTTTCGTATCTGACAGTTTCTGTATCTTGCAAATGAAATGATGGATTTTGGCTTCATAATTTACCATCTCTGTGATTTATCAAAACTTTGTGTAAATTGTGTTTTGTCTGAGATGCAGCTGAAAAATATATTCAGTGCAAATACAGTTAAATCTTGATTTAAGAACACTATCAAAATAACTTATTTTATTCTGTATTTACTAATTTTCTCAATGAATGCTACTAGTCTGAAGTTAGCTGAACTGCAGTAGCAGATGTAATGATAAGATGATAATGATTGGAGTCCACACCATGTGCATTAGTTAAAGTTGATAATGGTTTATAAAGATATGTCAAGTGGGGAGTGCAAATGTGTAAAATATTGATTGGTGCTCCATGGAAACTATCATTGGTCCTGCAATGTTACTGTTAAATGTTATTTTAAAGTCGCTCACAAAGTAGTTTGAGCAATAGTGCAGAAAGTGTGAATATATATATATATGCTTATCAAATACACTTTGAATAAAAGTATACACAGAACTATTAAAGTAAATTTACAAATGTTATTTTATACATAAATGGAATATTAATGGTGTAAAGTCTTTATCTATTTGTCCAATAAAGTCTTTCACAGCTACTACAGTTGCTTGCTCATCATCAGTGTAGCAAATTGAGTTGAGCTGACGATGGCCATTTAATATGTCTGGGCTCCATACTGTCTCCTGATCCAGTCCAGGTTTCCACCAATCAAAGATTGTGCAGATTGAGTTGCCATATTGGCAAAAAACCTCACTTTCTCATTGTCACTGTTTATCATGTTGAATAAATTTCATATAATTTTTCTAGGAGTATGATAGTTTCTAATCATATTTCTAGGAGCACAATAGTTTCTAATCATATTTCTAGGAGCATGATAGTTTCTAATCATATTTCTATGATCACAGTAGTTTCTAATCATATTTCTATGAGCGTGATAGTTTCTAATCATATTTCTAGGAGCATGATATTTCTAATCATATTTCTAGGAGCATGATAGTTTCTAATCATGTTTCTAGGAGCATGATAGTTTCTAATCATATTTCTAGAAGCATGATAGTTTCTAATTGGTGTCCTTTAGGCATTTTGCTGTGTTATGTTAACTGTTTCCATAATGTGTTCTATTTCCATAATGTGTTCTATTTGCAGCGCTAACCCCCTCTTTCTCTCATATCCACTTGGCCAGTCTACCGAGTGAAGTGTTCTGCTTTTATTCCAGTCATGGTCATCGCTTTCAAAAGAAAATCACAATATAACTTTTCTCACAGAGAACTTGTGCGGAAACATGGTAAAGCAATTTGACTGTATTGTGCTGCTCAGCAGTCACTTTTGATGTACGGCCGAGGAGTATTGTCCAAGTTATTGCACAGATGATGTGTGCATGGGGTGAATCATTCTCTTTTGATAATATGGAAAGGCAAAGAGTAATGGAGTCACAGTTTATTATGAGTTTGATGTATTCCCTGGTGTATTGGTAATGAGCTTACAAGTGTACTTGTGTGCACTGGCTTATTTCATTCCTTTTTGGCGAACATGCTGCAGAATGGATTATACAGTTCTTATTTTTCAGTTCAGCGGATTTTTATCTGTTGAAAACCTGCCTACAGCCTGATGGCCAACACACCGTAAAATGAGTTACTGATAGATAAATAGATAGATGGATAGATAGATGGATAGATAGATAGATAGATAGATAGATAGATAGATAGATAGATAGATAGATAGATAGATAGACAGATAAATAAATAGATATATAGATAGATAGATAGATAGACAGATAGATATATAGATAGATAGATAGATAGACAGATAGATAGATAGATAGATAGATACATACATACATATTGAAAGCACAGCCCTCGAAGGCAAGTTCTTGCTGCTATCAAGGGTTTATTGATGAGGTGAGAGAGAGAGAGGGGAAGAGTCCACCCATGTTATACATTTACCCCATGGGTGGGATCTTTTACTTGCCTCAGCATAGACACTGAGTACAAAGGACCACCATTTTAACGTCTCATCCCAACGACATCCAGCTGCTGGGATGTAGCTCATGAAGGAAGCCCAGGCCAGGGATCGAACGCTAGACCTTCTGCAGAGCTTGCCAATGTGGATTGACAGATGTTTCAACCATTAGGTCAACCAGCTACTATTGAATTATCAAAGCATCTACTTTTTTGTTCCAGAAGCAACTTATACTCGCGGTGCTGCTGTATTTTGGTACTGGCTTCAATCGGTTGATTTATTTTATTGATTATTTTATGTGTGACAGCATTCGTATAACTTGTTGGTTGTGTCAGACTTTGTTCTCTTATTTTTTAACAATATTATTGACAGTCTATTGCACTTTGGCTGATGTTGCAGCTTTTCAATAAGATGTTTGTGGTACTAGTTTGGAAATTCTGAAGTAATGCCAGCAGTTTACAATACAGTAATCTTTGGTCTTCGTACATCAAAGTCTTTACATGTGTATGGTGTGCACCAGTGCATGTTACTTTGCCAAGATTGTAAAATTAAATATTGATTTTAATGTATTTTATTCAAATGTTCCAATGTATACTATATACTGCTATAAATAGAATGTTAATGATGATAGATCAGGTCACTCCAAGGTAATTTTCAATTACACTTAGTGAGTGATTAATACTATATATATGTAAAAACATGTTTATCTGCGAGGTCATTGACATCTGTGTTAGGCATGGGACAGCTAGATAGGTTTAACTAGAGTTATGTAGAGCCCTGTGTAAGCCGCTGGGATTAGAGGTCTTCACCCACAGTGTTACCACCCTTGCCATGAGTAGGAATCAAACTTGGGCCCTTCAGAGGAATCAGCCGATGTATTATGCAAGTACATGGCCAATTGCGCCACGTGCGTTTTCCATGTGTTTGGATAAACGCATGGTTTTTGCCTTATTATAATTAGCTAAAAACCATGTGTTTTCCATGCGTTTATCCTTCTCATGGAAACTGCATGAGGCATATTTGGCCATGTATCTTTTCGAAGTTTTCAAGTTAATAACAATTTGAGAGGTATCCCAGGCGACTGAATGTCAAATTTGGTGCGGTAACCGCCGAGCTGTAGCTTAAATAACTTCCATTGATTGTATCAATGTCTGTAACTGTCGAGGACTGCCAGAATTACATTAAGCAGCCAATCACTTGTCAGTTCACCAGACAGATCTTCAGTTATATGCCAAATCACAGAATGCCTAATTTGTCACGCATTGTCATTAGACCATCGTTTAATTAAAGTACAGGAAATTACCTCCAGATTGTGAAATTCTCAAGACATTTAAGTCTGCTTGTGTTTGAGACCACATTAAGAGGAAGGTACATCTATTCAACAAAATGCGCATGAAGCCAGGCTTTCTATCCCATTTTGAAAGAATCTTTGTGAACTCGCCTTCAACTCATTCACCACTCCCAGGCTGGTCAGTGCAGATAAAACGTCAGAGCAAGTGAGGTCAAAATATTGCGCACTACTTTAATTAGCTGCTATAAATGGCGGATGACTACAATTTAGTGCAAGGTCATGCTGTGACATTTGTGGAGTGTAGTTATACTACTGAAGGGTGATGAGGTCCAGAGAAATAGTCCCAAGAGATGCAAGTGGCCTTGTACGAAGATGATGAGTTTCAGAGTATTCTGTAAATTGAATGAGAGGTGACCATTTGATGACTACTGATCTTACTCACACATGATTATGAATGTATTTACTGTCAATGTCAATGTAAATTTCTCTTTGTTACTGGGTCAGCTTATATGAACAGTTGCCAGAGGCAAATGTAATTATAAGATGATTCACCCCATGAGTGAATTCACCCCATAGGTGGGGTCTTATATCCCGCAACAGAGTGTGAACCTCATAGAAAAACCATGAAGTTCACACTATGAGGTTCATTGTTGTGAACCTCATAAAATCAATTATCCCTTATACAGAAAACAGCCTGGCCAATCACAGGGCAGCATTTAGACTCAGTGAACGTCATGAATGTCATCAGTAGAACTAGATAGCTCTTCACAAAACCCATAAAATAAACATTAGCTTTGTGTGGCAATTTAATTTTATATTCCTTCAAACTGAATACAATTTTGGCAAAAGAGAAGCTTCATAAAGTTTTTTGAGGCCGACAATGCTTCAGTTTGTTGACTGTCTGCTTGCTGAAATGTTTTGAAAAGGTGACGTGATGGGGTTGAGCAGGAGAACCCAATCATCCCTACCGACTTGTGGTATTAGGTTTAATCATATACTTGCCTCAGCACAGACACTGACGATAAGGGACCACACATTTAACATGTCATACAAACAACGTCCAGCTGGAATGTTGCTCATAAAGGGTGCTCAGGGGAGCAGGCGAGCATCTTACCATCAGACTGCCCAGTTGCTATTACAAGTGAAGATGTTTCAATATATCCAGCTTGCTTTATAAAATGCATTATGAAATAAAGGAAACCAACTAATCTGTTTCGATAAATATCTGAATTCTCGAAATAAGATGATGCTTGACAAACAGCAATATCAGAGAATATGAAAAGATACAATATATAATAAAAAAAAAAGTCATGTGGACAAAAATATTAATATGAACTCAACAAATCTCTTAGCTTCCCTCAATTTTCCATCTAATCACATTTTCAGACCAGAGATTATGACTTGGGACAATATGGCTACAAGAATTAGAGAGACCGTAGACGCTTTGAATTTCTATTCTCTTTTTTTACCAACACAAAATACAAAGTTCAGGAAATTAGACGCCTTTTATTATGGAGCTAAACAGTTTATCTGAATTGCTGCGGAAGCAATTTTGGGATAAGACAGTTGGGCTTGTGGTCAGTGACATTAGTGTCCAGTGTCCAATATTTATTAAATGTGCAAATCTCTGTGCTTGGGATGCATGTAAACTTCTAAGTAAGTGAAGAGCTTAGCAAAGTGTATTCATCGCCTCCCATGTATTGAATTAATCAACTTTAAGTTGTATATATATGTATATAATTATATAAATACTTTCCATTTATGCCTGAAAAAAAAGCATGACATTCACAAAAAAAAAAATATATATATATATTGCGACTTCAGGTCAGATGTAGCTCATGAAGAATGCGCGGACTGGGGATCAAACTTCAGAGAGCCAGCCAGTTCACAAAATGGCCGATGCTCTAACCACCAGGCCACCAAGCTGCCTCATATAATACTCATAATGCATACACTTCAGTCTTGCAGCATTCTTTCTTGTATTTCCCCTTCTGAACTCTCCAACAAACCACATTCCCATCCTACCATTTTGCTACTCTACGCCCATTTACTTATTACACATTCTATGTGAAGTCTCACACCAAGAGCGGTTCCTTCGGGCTCTCCATATACTCAGGCACCACTCGAGGTTTCTTTGCGAGATATCCAAGTCCAACTCGAGTTTCTTACATCTAAGCTTATGGATTGGATGAAACTGCAAGCAGACATATTTGACTAAGCTTCTGTAGATGACATACTAGAAAAAACCATATTTGATGATGTATGGATTTTTGTTTGATAGTTGATCAGCTGAGTCAAAGCTTGAGTGGGTTCAGTGATTATTATTTTTATTATATCCCATATCTCTATAGTGCCCGTTTCGTGCACAAGCATACTCAAAGGCTCTGTAAAATATGTATTCATTACTGAAATTAATACTAGTTTGATTAGTCTTCAAGTCAAGTACATGGTGGGTCCCCTGGTTTTCCAGCTCAGCTCCCAGGGGAGTATACAGTAAGTACATGTATTACATGCAGGTGCTTGGTGGCTGATTTATCTTTTCTTTATCAATTTAAGTCTTCTCGAGCCAAGTACCCAATCATCTGCTGGGTGGACATTGGCAGTGAGGACTAAGTGGCGTGCCGAAGGCCACAAACAGAAATTGCACTGAGCCAGGCTCGAACCCAGTCACTTGGGATTGGGAGTCAAGCACAATACCACTCTGATGATTAATGCTCCGGGTAACTCAGATGATTAAGGCTGTGGGTAACTCTGATGATTAGGGCTGTTAGTAACTCTGCTGATTAAGGCAGTGGGTAACACCGCTGAAGGTCCTGGGTTCATGACAAACATAGAAAAGGTTGCTTGAATTATTTTTTGCTCCCATTTGACAAGACCCGTTGATTGGTTTGTTCCAATATTCCTCATATAACTGGAAATGTGTGATATATGTTAAGAATTTCGTTTTGCAGTTTTCAATTGAAAATTTCCTGTTATGGATAAAAAAAAACTTGGCAGGCACATTTCTGCTGTTATGGAAGGCCATATTCTAGTCACGTGACTTTGTTTGAGCCAATCATAAAAAAGCAACAGAAGGATTTGTACCTCATCGACTGGAGAGTGTCGTGTGAATAGGACAGAAGTGGCAGTCACCTTGAATTTGTGTCTCACCCAGTGGAGTCATCTTGGGTAACAGAAGGGCAACTCAGATGAGAGCTGATGTTACAGTTAAGAGCTGTTATTGTATCATCCAAAATAAATGTCCACTTGTGTTTTGGTCTCATTTTTACATATATTTCACGGAGAAGCACGCAATATATATAAATGTTACCTAATAGTTAAAGCCCAACTTTTTGACCTATAAAACCCCTCTCTGTACAAATTAACATCAAGTTTCCTCCATTTGATATAAGTTTATACCATTTTGTCATGATTATTGCCATTTTATATTATTATCATTTCTTATGGTTACAATGAAACATCAGAAATTACAATTGGGAATATAGCAAACTTATTATTTCTTTTTTAGAATTGCTTTCATCAGCAAGAAAGTAGGGATTTGAATTGTTTTGAATATCTCTGTCCATTCCGTGCTGCTCCTTGCCATTTGTGGCAAAATATGACCAAAAAACAAGTGGATATTTATTATGGCTCCTCTATATTCTAATACACACCTTAATAAACCCTGTATTTTGACCAATGACAGCCTTTCCTGGATTAGTGTTTCACAGTATGTCAATCCGGAAGTATGATGTAACAATAGAATGCAGTCAGAATGATGTAATGGGCAATAGGAAGAAAAAGTAACAGAGCCTACAGGGGGCACTAGGAAAGTAGTACATATAAAAACATTAAGATGATGTCACTGCACCATTGTTGCATGGATGATGTCACACTATATCCCACAATAACCTGTATACCACATAGAAAAGCCATGTGGTATAGCCTATGTGGTATACATATCTATACTACATGGTTTACCTTACAAGGTTGGGAAATGTATACCACATACTTCTATATATGGCAGGCCAATGACAAAAAAAATCACTTTTTGCAGCTAAGCACTTTGCCGTTTAAACTAGCGCTGTCGCTATGAAACAATATTCTAAGTCACAGTTTAAGCACCATTCAACAGATAAAATTGTCAGCTCTCTAAGAAAGTTTGAATTTTTGATATCACACCAGAATTAACGATTCTAGGACCAAAAAAGTAACAGAAAATCAATGGTCTGTTTAGTCCACAGATATAAGCTATTGTGTGTCTGTGTTGCTATGGGCAAATGCAATCGCATAATATTGAACAATAAACCATTTTCTTTCAAAATCTACTATAAAAACAAATTCTGACAAGAAGTATTTAACAACTGGCTTGTAAATATCATTCATAAATTCCTTTATTAATCTGAAAATGTCCCAGAAAGTTTTGAGGTGATGATGTTGCTGACAGTTATGCAATGCTCTGATTGGTCAATGGCAAAAATTTATATTCATGATTTTTTTTATACTGCATGAATGCATAGCCAGGCAGCTCAACTAAAAGTGAAAATTGTGGACAGATTGGCTTTAGAATTCACTCGTGGCTAATGCCACTCGTGAATCCTGGCCAATCTGTCCACTCGTGGGGAATATAAAAATATACCACATAACCATTGGGTCTTATTATAATACATGACATCATCAAACAATACTTATCTGCTACGTAGGGTGTCAGTGACCTCTTGTGGTACTTTTTCTCCGCATTGTGGTGATTACGACATCGCTATATAGTATTGCAGGGGTTGCCAATGACTAACCCTGGCAATCTCACAATCCTTTGCAGCTGGCTTATGCAAATGACAAAGTGTCCCATCTGTATGTACTTTATCTGTGCCTCAGCCATTTGTACATAATGATGTTTGGTGCGTTTTGCTAGTATGACGTAATCCTCAAAACATATGATGTTACCATAACAATGAGGAGAAAAAGTACTCAGCCTACAGGTGGCAATATGCAGAGATGCCAAGTTCTTGAGTGGTGAATGCGTGAGTTTTGGTTCTTTCCAACCAGTTTACATTCAAAAGTTAAAAATTTATTCTGGTCCTCATTGCTGCATGAGTCAAATTTAAGTATTGAGTAAATACTAAAGTCCAGAGGCGTGAGACAGCAACCAAATGTGTGAGGCTCACGCCGAATGCGTGAGACTTGGCATGTCTGCAATATGACTTAATCATTATGAAAATACATTAAGATGACATCACTACTTGATTGTTACATGGATGATGTCACAATATATATTGCCATCATCAAGCAATACGTATCTGCTGCGGTGTCAGTGACCTCTTGGGGTACGTTTCCTCCCCTTTGTGCGCAATAGTTTTTGCACTAAACTGAGGTCATAAGGGCAAATAGCTGAGGCATAAATACAGTTTATTTTGTTTAAATGCCATGAAGGTGTGTGGATCTGCACTGCAAGTTTGTTACAATGATAGCGGTTTATCTTAGCATCCTAATGAGTAAGACATTCGTCTAATGAGGGAATTGTTTAGACCTCCTGCATGGGAACTTACCATTAGGCACCCGCAGTGATGGCACTGGTGTGAGCTCCTATGCCCTAATGATTAACATGGTGTGGAATTTTTTGCCTGACCATAGAAATGCTCTTAGATACCATGGTATTTGATATTCGTGCAAATAAATATATTCTGATTCTTATTCAAAGAAGTTGACATGTAAAATTATTGCACTTTTTAAAACTTTAAACCAATAAGAGAGCAGAATCCTCTGTTCTTCATTGCATTCCGCAAGGACAAAAGTCAATACGAAGGTCGCCCACAAATGGCTCTTTTCCTTGAGAAGCAGTTTGCAAGTTTCCTGACAGTTTTTTCTCTTGCAAGGTCAACATATCGTGTTCTTGAGAGAAGTACCCGCATTCCTGTGTCAGACCATATTGATTGTGAGCCTCAAGGCTGCTGTCATCACTGTGACAACTTGGTGACAAACACTGGTAGCTTTGTGAAAAGAATGCATGTTATATGTGACTATTGCTTTTTGGCACAATTACGGCTAACCAATTAGATGAAGTCATAAATATAAAATGTCTGCCAGTGATAACATTGTGACACATTGACATCACGTTTGTAAACAAACTGCTTGTGTTAGGATCATATGACTTCGATTGTACATCACCTTTGAAGGAAGTGCATCAAACCAATCATTTATGACATCAAAATGTCTGTTTGACTCTCATTTCCTTCACAACTAGGTGGCAAGGGGCACAATGCCACATTGATAGAGGTGTACAGTCCAAAAATTATACCACTGTTAATGTATTATGTAGATGCAACAAGGAGCTCAAAAGCAGCTGTCTTCTTAATGATAACAGTGGTGGGGGTCTAGTTGAATGATAGCGTGCTTCCAACCACTTGGTCCCAGGGTTCGATTCCAGGTCAAGCCTAAGTTGGATGGCTATGTCATCCTCAATCTCATTGCCATGGTCTCTGCCCGTCCTAATCTTAGTGATAACATTGTCAACATCAGCTAACAATTAAATTTTTTTTATGGTCCAGTTACACTTTACCAAATATCATTTCATAACAATTCTCACTGAAATTTCAAACTTCATGCTGTGTGGCATGGACTCACGGTCAGTCTAGTCATTGCATCGATTGCATCTTGTGTTGACCACTTGTACTTAAGTCTGGCAGCATCCACAACACAGAAAAAAAGTCACGACAGAGAAAAGATAGCATGATTGATGTCCCACGTTAAGTGGCCCCTGGAGCCAAATGACTCAAGTGAAAGGCCAGTCAGCACTGGAACTTTTCCTTCGGGGAATGGAACAAGTGTTTGTCTTCTCACCTCACGAATTGTGATGCTTGTTCTGCTTTACTTTACGTCATTTACTTTCTTTCTTCAGTTGGTTCATTTTGGAAAGTAGTTCATTGCAGCATTTGTCAACATTATAATTGATTCTGTAAAACCAATATGAAACTTATTCCACTGAATTTTGTTACTGGCTGCTGGGGCAGATGTAATGATGAGCAGATAAGACATGGTTAACAGTGGGCTACAAAAATACCCAATGAATGATGGAAAACTCCCATGTATACTGCGGCCATTATATCAGTCCTAGTGCCTCTACTTTGTCTATGCATTTCTGAAACAAATTAATTTCAACATTTTACAATTATGATTTTTCAATTTTTTCTATTAATTTGTATTACAGTCTGAAATTTTTTGACTTATATAATAAGATCTGCTTCATGAATATTCACTTCTGCTATTAATTTCCTGAATATTCATAAACATGTCTCTGTTAACTTTCTAGTTATCAGCTTACATCCCAATAACTGCAGTTCTAAATCATGCAAAGACACGAGTCTCATTGTTCTAACATTTATGAGTGTGTCCCAGTACATTTAGAGGCTGTAAATCTGATGTAATAGATACTCTACTAAAAATGAGTCTTGTATTATAACATAAATGTCAAGTTTATAGCGTGTTTTATGATAATTATGGTCATAAAATGATATGGAAATTAACACCGACTCAATACTCAAGACAAATTTATTTGTCTTCATATACAATGCGCCTTGGAGTTGTTGTTGCTGAAATGTCTGCTACATTACAATCAGTGTCTCACTACTTGCGTGAGATCTAGGACTAAATGACAATGAATACTTTTCACCAGATGGGTCATGAACTAAAATGGGGTTGATAAACAGTGAAGGAAGTTGGGTTCTAACCCATGCGCTAATACTCACTAATACAGGACCCACGCATTGAATATAATGTCAATATTCTTGACCCTTGTAAGCCAGTCCCAATTGGCAGATAGCCTCCATTCAATACAACTGTCATGCATGAATAGTTTTCTTTTCATTCCGTAAAAAGCTCTGCTCAGGCTCCACCATTTCAGCATAAGCCAAAGTGGCCCCCGATGCTCATCCATGTTTGATGGACTCCCGAAGACCGTGTGTTCGTTGACCCGTCAAAGACAGATGAGGAGTCACAAAATTGACTGGTCCTTCTTGCCTCATTGCTTTTTTACACTGAACCAGACTGAGCTGAGGCTTAGAGCAGGGATATAGAGTATTGGCAGATGGTGAAATAAACAATGTCAGTTTAGTTCAAGTCTTTAGGCTTCAATGGGAAGAAAAAGCATCACAAAAGGTCACTGACACCGTAGCAGATAAGTATTGTTTGATGACATCATCTATTCTGTGATGTCATACATTTAACAGTAGTGTAGTGACGTCATCTTATTGTCTATTCGTCTGCTACTGTCATAGTGCCCCTGTGAGATTGCAGTTGCGTAGCGTAATGGTACAGTATCAGCCGTTTTGAAAAAAAGTGTTTTCAAAGAAGATTTGCGCACAAAGGTTGTCATGATTAATTGATTATATTTCCAAACAAAGTGCAGCTGCACCAATGTTCTAGCAGTGTGGCAGAAAATAATCAATCTGATACATATATGACATAATTGTAAATACATGTCTGGGTTAAGAGTCTGTTATCCTCATGGATGAACTCAAACAACCATAACAATGACACCCTTGGTAGGCCTGTTCAAGCTGGCCTTTCTCAACTCCCTTGGGAGCATACACCCAGCTTCAAGCACTCCCAATTGCCATCCCTACCTGTAGCCAAGTACCCATTTACACCTGGGTGGAGTGGATCAAAGAGTAACGGAGGATCTGCTCAGTACCTCCATGCCATGGCTGAGGTCCGAACGTACAACCTTGCGCTTTGCAGACAGCACCTTGACCACTAGGCCATGGCACCTCTCCATATGTTTGTTTGCACTGTGTCGTCATGTTCATGAAGCACTTCTCTGTGCTAAAACCATTTAGTATCACTTTCAGTTGGGCAAACGAACATCTTTCAGGATGAGAATATGTTAATTTGAATGTGAATATGAATCACCACCATTCACCATGATATGATAGTGCATTCTGATAGCAATCTGGAGTGATATATTTCGTAATGCATATGTGATGCTTCTGTGATGCATATCAACTTAGTCCTCTGCTTATTTACTTTGTCGAGTGAAGTGTTCTGCTTTATTCCAGTCATGGACATCGTTTACAAAGAAAATCACAAAACAGCTTTTTTCACAGAGAAATAGTGTGGAAACATGGGAAAGCAATTGGACTGTATTGTGCTCCTCAGCAGTCACTTTTGATGTCAGATCACCACCTTTAAGCAAATGCTGATTATGGTGTAGACTATAGTATACTGTATAAGGAGTCAGTCTGAGAGTACATGGAGTGTTTGCTTTTGGTTTCCATTCATTTCTGCAAATATTTATTATAGACCCACATTTCCTTGTTACATCATTTAAGCAAATGCTGATTGTGGCTCCATCTACTGTATATGATATGAACCTGTTTGCCGATGCCCATTGTGTTGAATGTTTGTTTCGCATTCATTTTGCAAACATCCATTGCAGTCATGAAGCGGGTAGAATTAATATAATCTTAATATAATATTATAACTTGTGATGGTGTACTTTTGTCATAACATCCAGTAGGTATGTAGCTTATTAAGATTGTCCAGGCTGGGGTTCTAACTTGGGATGGTCAGCGGAGCAGGCCAATTTGATATATTATAAGTTTAGAAGCCATTAGAAAATGTTCCATCAAGAATGATATATATCTCGATGAAATTAGAGGGGGGTGATAATCATGAATGTCAGAATTTTAATGGGAAACTATCCTAACTTTGTTAAGGTTCAAAAACGCTTTGTAATGATGTGTTACACATAGGTGTACCTTTATTTTTGATCCCTCCCAAGCCTCATTGAAAATTTGGTCCCTTACGAAGAAATTTAGCGATTTCCGCAACTTTAAAGGTCAGCGATATTGATGTTATCTCCTTATATCTCTTTAATAATGAGTTATTTGAATTGCTCTGGTAAAGAGCTTTAAAATGAATACCAATTTAGGGGGTCTAGGAAATAAAGGAATAGTCAACAGCAGTTGAATCCATGGAGAATTGACATGTTAACCACTGTAGTCTCGGATGGTGCTATGAATATTATTTTTAATTGAATGAATTCAATTTTGTTTGTTGGGTAGCCTAGTGGTTAAGGCATTAGCCTGTTAGAACACTAGCCAGCTACTCTGAAGGTCCCAGGTTTGATCCCTGGCACAGGCACTCTTCATGAGCTTGATCGCTGGATGTCAGTATCGTGAGACGTTAACTATAGTGACTTGAGAAAGTTGAAGACCCACCCCCTGAGGTGAATGTGTAAATGGTATGGACTCAAACCAAATCATACCATCATTACATCTGACTCTGATAGCTGCTCATGTATGCCGACTAAGCTTCTGACCAGTGGCATTGATGTAATACTTAAATGACTTTCCTGTATAATTCACAAAATTGCCAGCAAATATGTAAATATTAAAAATTTCTCAGTAGTGTTTTGCAAGGATGTATAAAATCTGTTTTGGTTGTGAAAGAGTGTTCCCTACCCAAGTAAAGCTTTAAGTGTAATGGCAAAAACTGAAAAGGAGGGCATTTTAAAGACCAATATGGAAGAAGTATGGAAATTCATCAGAAATAATATGGTTATAATGTTATAATATGTAAACTTGTGTATGCGACAAGCAGTGTGAGTGGACATGGCCTATAACGAAGACAAGCATCAGGGCTAGTACTGGGCTTATCTGACAATTTATAAAATATGTGTAGCATAAGAATTTAACAGACTTCTATGCAACATACCTAATCTTTGAGCAGCAAGTACATGACAATTGACTCAATTCATACGACCCCATAGAAATAACCAGTGCTCTTATTGATAAGCAATGCTTGTGTAGAGATATAATAAAATAGTTTAAAATTCTTGACTATTGCCCAGGCCCACTATCAAACTATTATTTCAAGTTAAGGGTTTGCGTGACAGATTCATGTTTGTACTATTTTGCAATATTAGGTGGGAAGAACATTGATGAAGAACTGAACTAGATGGGGGGGGGGGGGAGATAGCTTTTATAAAAGCCTAAGAAAGCACTTAAAACATTTGCTCTCAAGCTGGAGATTCCTGGGTGTCTCAATAATTTTAGATTTGTTAAAATATTATTTTGTCTCTTAATAAAAAAAAAATCCATACGCATATAATATTTGCAATATTATCTTTTGATCCAGAGAAATATTTCTAGCTATGTATATTTAGTGCTTATAATGTTTAGGTTTACACCATATTTCAAATTAAGTGACTGAATAATTTTAGGCCTGTAACAGGACGGAAATAAAGAAAGCGATATATGTCTATTCGGGCTCATTTAGTCTAAAAATTTAATTATTATAATTTGAATAAAAGTTTAAATACAGCAATGTTGGTATTCAAAGTGAAGCTTATTTTTTACGGATAACAGTCATGTGCATACTAACTTTCTATGTTCCATAATAAAAGAAATATGACGAACCGCGACTTCGCATAAATGCTAAAAATTCTTTCAGATTGACTAAACATTCAATCGGTCTTGGGAGGGATCAAAAATAAAGATACAGGCATGTGTTGTACCTTTTTGGAAATTGTATTTCAGCCTTAACAAAACCTGGGTGGTTTCCATTCGAAATTCTGAAATAATTTTTTTTCTATGTATTATCACCCCCCTCTAATGAAATCAAATTTTACACCTAGGTGGAGATCTATGTATTCTGTTGAGGTAAACATGTTGAGATGATTTAGGAGCATTAAAGCTGCTTCATTGCTTAACTTAATTAAAAGCTGCTAATGATATATTGGGTTTTTTATTCAAGGATAGGAAAGACTAAATCTCAAAAGTTTTCATTACATAATAAACCAATAAGACTTTAATTTACAACAAAACATGAAATTATGATATCGACAGAACTGTAATAAAGTTACTTTATTAAAATTAATTTACATGATATTAATTAAGAGTATGAAGCCAGCTGGAGATTTTCTTACACATGTAAAAATATATTATATACAAGTATATATGTACAATGAAATTTTATATATATATATATACATATATACATATATACAATATGAAAATGCCAGAAGTATCCAACCAATGGCGATGTTTACATGAGCGCAGTGTCATATGAAAACAATTTTACAATGCGCCGTTATATAGCATGGGCGCTAATGTCATTGTCAGCAGAACGCAATCCACAGGATCCACAATCATTGCTTTTTGCCGCCGCCTGCTGACCTGTCTTCTCGGGCCTCTATCTCCCTTAATATTTGGTCTAGTTTTGATCCAAAAACACATGTGGGATCAGTTATACTGAACGATGTTATGTAAGATACCTTTTAAAAGTTTTGAATAGGGCGATACTCTTCAGGACAATGGAGAAATGTTTCTGATTCAGCCTGGTTTATGATATTTTATTGAGGAGGCAGCTGCATTAATTGCCGTAACAGTGTCTTCTGACAATATTTTTTATGACAAATGATGTATTAAATTAATGTCAAATAAATTTATCGTCTGTCTGTCTGTCTGGCCGTTCTGTCTGTCTACCTTCTACTATTCGTATCTCGCTTAATAATTTTTTCGATCTGAAAACACCAAATTAAAGCGTAAGTAATGATACGACAAGATAATCTATTTTAATATATGCAGCCTCTTTGTTAAATCGGATTACGATGCTCATCATGACATCTGCCTTGCCCTTCAAAAATCTCTCAGGAAGAAACACTCCAAGGGTGCCATTTGCACATCCCAGATAGCATTCCAAATCGGGCCAGCATTGTTTCTATGTCAGCCACCGTTGGTACAACATCGTGCCAATGCTATCTGGGAGGCGCGAGATTGATCATACCATGGAGAAAAGGGTAGATAAAGTGGAAACCCGGCACGTTCAAAGGTTCAGTCAGTGTCTCAGATGAGGTTTAAACGATCTGTGAAATTTCACGTTATCTTGTTTATCACCGCTTTTATTACCACAAATCACCCCCTAAACTCCCATCAGAAAAAAATATAAAATGTTTGACCAAGCAGTAAATGTAGAAAAGAAATAGTTGATCAGGAAAGAGATTGTGTTTTGAAGCAGCACAATAATGACAGCTTACAATAATATTAGGGATATATAACAGATTGTATGACAGTGCACAGTGCTATTAAAAATTGATGATAAATATGAATTTATAAGTAAGATAATATGTGTTGATAATATAAAATGAAATCACGTATCGAAATTGTATGTTGTCTGATTGCAAATATGCAAGTCAAGGAGTTTCCTGAAAGGTAGGCGTTTTGATATCATAGATTTTTCTGAAAACAGATATGTATATTGGTTTTTTTTTCTCTTTTTCTTTTGTATAATTAAGCCAGTGTACATAGGTCTTTTGTGACCTATGTATGTCGGTAAAATGCATTTATTCATCCATACGGTGACATCCATAAAGTTGGATAAATAAAGTGTATATGTTTTAAAATTCGATAACTTTATTGTCATGCACTTATTGTACGAAACATTTTATTTATGGAAAATGCACATAGATCATTGGCAAAAACTGTGCCCTATGGCCTTCTGACGCTAACTAATATCTTTGCAATTGTATTGCAATATATTTCTCATTTTGTGCTACTATAAATAAGTTCCCCTCGATAATGTCAAATTTTACACTAAGGCAAATATTCATTGTTTGTTTTTCTCAATTTTTCCGAGGGTATGTAACAGTAGTCTATGTTTTATCTTGGAGGAATTAGATTTTAATGGCCAGAATCTTTACTTTTATCTGAGAATAATTTGATTGTGTGGGTATTTGTGAGTTTTATATAATGGCAGCGTGAGAAACATTCTTAAATCAGCCATCTTTGTCTTATGTAACCATATCTCCACCAAAAATGGTTTGAATTTCACGGGAGAAGTTTCTAATTCTAGACCAAAAAACGGGCTTTTACATGGGAATGAAACACAGGCCATGATCGCATGGTTGATTGATATTAATATATTATATAGATAAATGGAAATGCCTTATGTGAATCATTCTTTTGATGTAATATGAAAAATAATATCTTTTCATATTTCTATTCATGGAAATGCATCAGAAAATACAGAATAATAACAGACACACGCAATGATTTATATTAGGTTCCTCTGTCAAAGCCTGAGTACAGCTTACAAATGGAATGACGAAATCATTTCACAACACATCAAAAAGCATACTTTATCAAGCATACAGCACAACCTAGGACTTCTAAAATGCTGTCATATCAAGCATAAGATGTATTCTAGATGCTCAGCTTTTTATGAAAGACATGATTTTTGCCCCAACATAAACTCCTGAGGGGATTTCTGAGAGTAGTTTCAGTTCAAATTTGATGTTTCTTTATACAGAGCAACAGTTTTCAAATAGACATACAGATTCAGAATTATCCATTAGAAAAATGTTCAGTGACAAATCAAAGTTCTCTAAATGTTATAAGAGTGGTATGTGGGTCCTAACTCCAGTTACCTCGAGGTACTTATCATCATCTCATAGTTCACTTTTGATTGATGTGCTTCACATTCAATATCATAAAAATGAAATTATTCTTTATTTTACCCTTGTACATCCCTGCTTCTCTTTGCATTTATTGTTCTTTCACTATTAATTTATATTCAATTTAATTTTAATTGTATCGTTATCATTTATTATGTAATAGTTTGTGTTTTCTCTTTAGCCTCAAATTGATGAATTAATTGTATCAAATTTATCTAAATTCAAGTTTTTTTCTTGGCATATAGGCCTACACAGCTTTTCTGTGTCAGCCAGCCTGATGTACATTGCTTCGTATTGCGATCTTGTGATCATTTGTAATAAACATATAATAATAAATTATTATTAAGATAAGGTAAGATAAGATGAGATAAGGTAAGATAAGATGATATAAGATAAGATAAGATGATATAAGATAAGATAAGATAAGATAAGTGTGTGTGTGTGGCTTTACGTCCTGTATTTCTGCACCAGTTGGGCTAATTAGGACAGGCAGACCTCATGGCGATGAGATGAAGGATGAAACAGCCATCCAACTTAGGCTCGACCGGGAATTGAACCCGGGGCCCAGCAGTTGGATAAGATAAGATGAGATAAAATAAGATAGGATGCGATAGGATAAGATAAGGTAAATGTTAAATACTGGAAAAAAGCTCCATGCCAAAATGTGAATTTATCTTTATTTAATCCTAGAGAAAAACGGATTCCTGAATTTCACATTTGTTCCAGGAGACCACATTCTAGTCACGTGATTTTGTTTGAGCCAATCATATCAAAGGCAACTGTAGGGTTTGTACCTCATCGACAGGAGAGTGTCGTGTGAGTAGGACAGAGGTGGCGGCCATCTTGAATTTTTGGATTACATCTTGATCCATCTGTTTCTTAAATGCGCAAATATATTGATTGGCAGTGTATTCATGTCTATAATACTTAGAACCTTTGCAGCATCTGTGAGCAGTTCAACAAAGGCATTAAAAGTAAGGTTGGCGGCCTAGCTCAGTGGTAGGGCACTGGGCTTCCAATGACTGGGTCATGGGTTCCATTCCTGGTTGAGCCTAAGTTAGATGGCTATTTTGTCCTTCATCTCATTGCCATGGTCCTTTCCTGTAACTAATTAACAGGTCAGAAATACAGGACATAAGGCCCTATTCCACCCACCACATTAATCATGATTACATATTACTTATTGGCTTTGGGATTTCTTAATTAGCCCAACAGATGCAGAAATACAGAACATAAAGTCCTAAGCACCTTACCCGCTGCATTAAAAGTAATCTTGATTATATATTAAAAATTTAGATTGAACACTAAAACATTGCAGAATTTTGCTTTGTTGTTCCATTGTCCTGGATCTGAGAAAAAACAAATCCATGACAGAAGCAGGAAAGCATGATGGATGTCCTACCTTAAGAAGCCCCTGGAGCCAAATGTCTCGAATGAAAGGTCAGTGGAGAGAGAAAAGTCTGTTTTTACCTTCTGGGAATTGTACAAGATGTCAGCCAAGGAAATGTGTTATGGTTCTCACCTTTCTAGATGTCCAGGTAGCTATGTACAGTGGAGCCCAAAAGTTTACTCGCACTTTTTCAAAATGAAAGTATGAATAAAATCCTCACAGGGAAAACAAGTTGCAAACATTTTTAATTCAAATAATGGAGGCGGATGGTGGGTAGAATAGGGCTTCATGTCCTGTATATCTGCACCTGATAGGCTTATCAGGACAGGCAGGGAACATGGCAATGGGATGAAGGATGAAACAGCCATCCAACTTAGGCTCTTTTACAGGGAATCGAACCCATGACCCAGTGGTTGGAAGCCCAGTGCGCTACCACTCAGCTAGGCCCCCACCCTAATACAAATATGGAAAATTGTAAGATTTATTATTTGAATATATATAATGGTGCTAATTTTTTCGAGAGAAAATAATATTGTGCAGAAATTGCTGAAATTGATAAACGTTTTGGCCACACTGTAGATGTCCGAACAAAACAACCGAGCAAGGTAAATTTCTTTTTTGTGTGTGTTTGTCTTCTCATTGCTACTGATTATATCTGATTATATCTGATTATATCTGATCATATCTGATCATATCTGATCATATCTGATCATATCTGATCATATTTGATCATATCTGATCATATCTGATCATATCTGATCATATCTGATCATTTCCTGTTATTATAAGTTAAAATATGTTCGTTAAATAATATGAATTGAATATTTCCACTTTTCTTTTTTGGAGTTTCTGCATGTTTATTAAAACTTATTTAGTTTAAGCAATTAAATTTCTCCTCCAAATGCTCTTAAATCAAAGTAAAAAAAGTATATAAACTAAAATTACTAAAAAATTCTATGAAATATATATAAAAACTAATTTGTCGATCACATGTAGTTCACTTGCAACTTTAAACCCAATTCAAGTTTAAAAAAAAAAGTTCATCAAACTGTACTAGTTTTCTCTAAAGCAATAACTTTACGGTGACATGATGTTTTACCTTATAAAACATGCACAAGTTGCCTGAAATTTGCACCCAAAATGTCTCCTATGAATGCCACTAATACACTCTTCCTAAGTTTTCTGTGTGCCAAGGGAATGCGGTGGTCAAACTAGGACAAGTAACATGCCTTAAATGTCAAATTCCCGCATGCCATCATTATCTTTAAATCGTTCTGACGCAATTAAGATCCAAATTGCAATGGAAGTGATAAGTGATTTATTGCAGAAAAGAAATGTTTATTGTCAAATTCCAATATAAATTTTTTTGTCAAAATTCATGTGATTAGTACAGAATAATTTGGAAAGGTTACAGTATATAACAACATATTTGTCATCATTAGACTACTGCGTTAATTAAGATCTTTATCATTTCTAAATTTCCAAAGAGTTAAAGTTATCATAAGCAAATAAATAAACAAACAAATAAACAGTTTTATATATATACAAAAATTTGTCAGAATTTTAATCTTGTGTCAGCCAACTTTGGTGGGATTCAAAAAGATTTTATTGGACGAGTGAATAATTTTTCCTCATCCAGCAAATCTCAATGTTGGACTGCTCACCATCCACTATAGTTTTAATATTATGCCGACAAATATAAATGTAGACCAATTATTATGACAATGAAATGAATTTATTTGACCCAAAAAACTAATTACAATGATGTTTAGGATTGCATACAAAAAGTAACATAGAGTGTCAAGGGACATCCATTTTGTCTCAATTAGGATACTAGTCAAAAAGCATAGTGTGAAATATAGCGTGTTACACAGTACCATTTAGTTGACATGTTCAGTTTTGTATTTGTCCAAAAGACAATTTGTTATGTACAATTTATAGCCAATGTTACTATGCGTATCTAGTTTTGACAATACAATTGGCATCGTTCACAAAAAGACGCTAAACATGGCCATCTTTCTTGACAATGTTCATGTCACTAAACATATTAATAGAAACATGGACATTTTTGTGTTTACAACATTAAAACATTTCAGGCCCAAAGCTTTATTACATCAAGTTGTTGCTCTGCTTGAAAGAAATAAAATAAAATGAATGTAAAAGTTCCAACATTCAGCAAAACCTTCAGGTAATTGGAATTTCTGTGAAAATAAAGCTTTGAAAGGTTTTATCATGATAGCATGAAATCCCTACAGCACCTGTATCATTTTTGAATTGCGTCATTTGGACATGTAAAGAATCATATCGCAATTTTAGGAAATCTAGTTTGATGTACATGTTGATTATTCATAATATGTTCTGTTGGCGTTTTAGTTGCTGTAACTGCAGGTCTAGATCATGCTTGTCTGTCTGTCTGTCTGGCTGGCTGTCTGTGTGTCTGTCTGTCTGCACAAACATGGATTTCATTGCTTTTCACAGATCAGCCTCATTGTCATTTTTGCCTCATTGACCTCTCGTTGTACTCAGATATAGTATTGTGATGTCATTGATAGACAATGACCATGGTGAGGTCACAGAGTGCAAGAACAATGCAGTAATGATGTGTCATAATATATGACGTAATCAAAATGAGGTCAATGAGGCAAAATTGCTAACATGGCTGCCGCACAAAAAATGTTTTTTTGGGACAATTTATAGTGCTATCACAGATGTAAAAATCTGAAGAGTATTCCGGTTTAGTATGTAAAATACCTCACCCATGGGGCAAATGTATAACATGGTGTAGACCCCAATCATCATCTCATCATTACATCAGCCTCTGGAATTTGTTTATATCAACTGACTACTCTTCAGACCCAGAGGCATTGAGACATCATTATAGATTAAATGTTGCATAATCTATGAATAAAATTCAAGATTAGTCATCTTATATGACCAGCTATTAAAGTAGAAAGTAATGATGAAATGCTAAGATTAGTAATCAGTATGGTATTCATGTTAATAAGCTCAAAATACTTGTTTTTAAAGAGTATCCATATTTCAACCTTTTTTAACCCATATGATTGGTGTGAAGTTATTCTTATTTGAAATCAAATCCACTTATATAAACGCTATAAAGGCAGATTTAATGATGAAATGAATGGAGTGTTAATTGTTCCATCCATGACAATAATACAGTAGGGCCAAAACGTTTACATACACTTAAGCAAAATGTCATAAATTATTTGCAATTTTAAATAAAATCACCAAAAATGATACAACATTGCAAACACCTTTGATAGAAATAAAGTGAAAAAATATTGTTGTTATGGGAACATAAACAATGGTAATTATTAATTTTGTATCAGAGAAAAGATGTGAAATGTAAGTGAACTTTATGCTACACAGCAGAGTGTATGGATAACCTTAAGCCCGACTGTAGGCACAACATACTACATATTGCACATCTCTTGCAAATGTATGGTATTCTGTTATCAAGCCAATAAACAGTGCATGGGCCAAAGTTGAAAGCAGAAACTAAAAAAGGTTTTTTAAAATAATAATATGTATTAAATGGAAATTTAAATGTGTGCGGGTTTTCTGTCTGCCATCTTGATGTATATCGAGCTCTGCCGACATCACAACTTACACCCTTGGCAGGCCTGTTCAAGCATGAGTATTTTTCTTAACTCAAGATACACATAGAACGATATATTTATTCAATGTGTGTATCCATGTGTGTGTTGCAAGCGGATAAAAATAAATTTGGATCTATTTGTGTCAATTTTGCTAAAACGCTTCTTTCTTGAAGTTATATGAACCAGAGTCTGGCAGCATCAAAGCTTCAGAGATGTTCAAAATCGATGCAAAAGTTACTCATTTGAAAGGATGTTTGGAATACCCCACAATCAGTTGTATACCACATAGAAAAGCCATGTGGTATAGCCTATGTGGTATACATGTGTATACTACATGGCTTACCTTACAAGGATGGGAAATGTATACCACATACTTCTATGTATGGCAGGCCAATGACAAAAAATCTCTTTTTGCAGCTAAGCGCTTCGCCGTTTAAACTAGCGCCGCCGCTTTAAAACAATATTTGGAGTCACAATTTTACAACCATTCAAAAGATAAAATTGTCAGCTCCCTAAAAAAGTTTAAATTTTTGAAATCGGACAAGAATTAACGATTCCAGGAGCAAAAAACGTAACAGAAAGTCAATGATCTGTTCAGTCCACAGATACAAGCCATTGTGCGGCTGTGTTGCTATGGGCAACGTCACAGGAGCGTCATCGCTTCGGTAATACAATCGAATAATACGGAACAATAAAACATTTTCTGTCCAAATCTAGTATAAAAAACAATTCTGACAAGAAATATTTAACAACTGGTTTGTAAATATCATTTCGTAATTTTTTTTATTAATGTGAAAATGTCCCAGAAGGTTTTGAGGTGATGACGTTGTTGACAGTTATGCAATGCTCTGATTGGTCAATGGCAAAAATTAATATTCATGAATTTTTTCTATACTACATGAATGCATAGCCAGACAGCTCAACTAAAAGTGAAAATTGTGGGGTATAAATAAGACCCAAGTGGATATGTGGTATATTTTTATATTCCCTCACTTGTGGACAGATTGGCTTCAGAATTCACTCGTGGCTAACGCCACTCGTGAATCCTGGCCAATCTGTCCACTCGTGAGGAATATAAAAAAATACCACATAACCATTGGGTCTTATTATAAAACTGTGTTTTCGTATCTGACAGTTTCTGTATCTTGCAAATGAAATGATGGATTTTGGCTTCATAATTTACCATCTCTGTGATTTATCAAAACTTTGTGTAAATTGTGTTTTGTCTGAGATGCAGCTGAAAAATATATTCAGTGCAAATACAGTTAAATCTTGATTTAAGAACACTATCAAAATAACTTATTTTATTCTGTATTTACTAATTTTCTCAATGAATGCTACTAGTCTGAAGTTAGCTGAACTGCAGTAGCAGATGTAATGATAAGATGATAATGATTGGAGTCCACACCATGTGCCTTAGTTAAAGTTGATAATGGTTTATAAAGATATGTCAAGTGGGGAGTGCAAATGTGTAAAATATTGATTGGTGCTCCATGGAAACTATCATTGGTCCTGCAATGTTACTGTTAAATGTTATTTTAAAGTCGCTCACAAAGTAGTTTGAGCAATAGTGCAGAAAGTGTGAATATATATATATATGCTTATCAAATACACTTTGAATAAAAGTATACACAGAACTATTAAAGTAAATTTACAAATGTTATTTTATACATAAATGGAATATTAATGGTGTAAAGTCTTTATCTATTTGTCCAATAAAGTCTTTCACAGCTACTACAGTTGCTTGCTCATCATCAGTGTAGCAAATTGAGTTGAGCTGACGATGGCCATTTAATATGTCTGGGCTCCATACTGTCTCCTGATCCAGTCCAGGTTTCCACCAATCAAAGATTGTGCAGATTGAGTTGCCATATTGGCAAAAAACCTCACTTTCTCATTGTCACTGTTTATCATGTTGAATAAATTTCATATAATTTTTCTAGGAGTATGATAGTTTCTAATCATATTTCTAGGAGCACAATAGTTTCTAATCATATTTCTAGGAGCATGATAGTTTCTAATCATATTTCTATGATCACAGTAGTTTCTAATCATATTTCTATGAGCGTGATAGTTTCTAATCATATTTCTAGGAGCATGATATTTCTAATCATATTTCTAGGAGCATGATAGTTTCTAATCATGTTTCTAGGAGCATGATAGTTTCTAATCATATTTCTAGAAGCATGATAGTTTCTAATTGGTGTCCTTTAGGCATTTTGCTGTGTTATGTTAACTGTTTCCATAATGTGTTCTATTTCCATAATGTGTTCTATTTGCAGCGCTAACCCCCTCTTTCTCTCATATCCACTTGGCCAGTCTACCGAGTGAAGTGTTCTGCTTTTATTCCAGTCATGGTCATCGCTTTCAAAAGAAAATCACAATATAACTTTTCTCACAGAGAACTTGTGCGGAAACATGGTAAAGCAATTTGACTGTATTGTGCTGCTCAGCAGTCACTTTTGATGTACGGCCGAGGAGTATTGTCCAAGTTATTGCACAGATGATGTGTGCATGGGGTGAATCATTCTCTTTTGATAATATGGAAAGGCAAAGAGTAATGGAGTCACAGTTTATTATGAGTTTGATGTATTCCCTGGTGTATTGGTAATGAGCTTACAAGTGTACTTGTGTGCACTGGCTTATTTCATTCCTTTTTGGCGAACATGCTGCAGAATGGATTATACAGTTCTTATTTTTCAGTTCAGCGGATTTTTATCTGTTGAAAACCTGCCTACAGCCTGATGGCCAACACACCGTAAAATGAGTTACTGATAGATAAATAGATAGATGGATAGATAGATGGATAGATAGATAGATAGATAGATAGATAGATAGATAGATAGATAGATAGATAGATAGATAGACAGATAAATAAATAGATATATAGATAGATAGATAGATAGACAGATAGATATATAGATAGATAGATAGATAGACAGATAGATAGATAGATAGATAGATACATACATACATATTGAAAGCACAGCCCTCGAAGGCAAGTTCTTGCTGCTATCAAGGGTTTATTGATGAGGTGAGAGAGAGAGAGGGGAAGAGTCCACCCATGTTATACATTTACCCCATGGGTGGGATCTTTTACTTGCCTCAGCATAGACACTGAGTACAAAGGACCACCATTTTAACGTCTCATCCCAACGACATCCAGCTGCTGGGATGTAGCTCATGAAGGAAGCCCAGGCCAGGGATCGAACGCTAGACCTTCTGCAGAGCTTGCCAATGTGGATTGACAGATGTTTCAACCATTAGGTCAACCAGCTACTATTGAATTATCAAAGCATCTACTTTTTTGTTCCAGAAGCAACTTATACTCGCGGTGCTGCTGTATTTTGGTACTGGCTTCAATCGGTTGATTTATTTTATTGATTATTTTATGTGTGACAGCATTCGTATAACTTGTTGGTTGTGTCAGACTTTGTTCTCTTATTTTTTAACAATATTATTGACAGTCTATTGCACTTTGGCTGATGTTGCAGCTTTTCAATAAGATGTTTGTGGTACTAGTTTGGAAATTCTGAAGTAATGCCAGCAGTTTACAATACAGTAATCTTTGGTCTTCGTACATCAAAGTCTTTACATGTGTATGGTGTGCACCAGTGCATGTTACTTTGCCAAGATTGTAAAATTAAATATTGATTTTAATGTATTTTATTCAAATGTTCCAATGTATACTATATACTGCTATAAATAGAATGTTAATGATGATAGATCAGGTCACTCCAAGGTAATTTTCAATTACACTTAGTGAGTGATTAATACTATATATATGTAAAAACATGTTTATCTGCGAGGTCATTGACATCTGTGTTAGGCATGGGACAGCTAGATAGGTTTAACTAGAGTTATGTAGAGCCCTGTGTAAGCCGCTGGGATTAGAGGTCTTCACCCACAGTGTTACCACCCTTGCCATGAGTAGGAATCAAACTTGGGCCCTTCAGAGGAATCAGCCGATGTATTATGCAAGTACATGGCCAATTGCGCCACGTGCGTTTTCCATGTGTTTGGATAAACGCATGGTTTTTGCCTTATTATAATTAGCTAAAAACCATGTGTTTTCCATGCGTTTATCCTTCTCATGGAAACTGCATGAGGCATATTTGGCCATGTATCTTTTCGAAGTTTTCAAGTTAATAACAATTTGAGAGGTATCCCAGGCGACTGAATGTCAAATTTGGTGCGGTAACCGCCGAGCTGTAGCTTAAATAACTTCCATTGATTGTATCAATGTCTGTAACTGTCGAGGACTGCCAGAATTACATTAAGCAGCCAATCACTTGTCAGTTCACCAGACAGATCTTCAGTTATATGCCAAATCACAGAATGCCTAATTTGTCACGCATTGTCATTAGACCATCGTTTAATTAAAGTACAGGAAATTACCTCCAGATTGTGAAATTCTCAAGACATTTAAGTCTGCTTGTGTTTGAGACCACATTAAGAGGAAGGTACATCTATTCAACAAAATGCGCATGAAGCCAGGCTTTCTATCCCATTTTGAAAGAATCTTTGTGAACTCGCCTTCAACTCATTCACCACTCCCAGGCTGGTCAGTGCAGATAAAACGTCAGAGCAAGTGAGGTCAAAATATTGCGCACTACTTTAATTAGCTGCTATAAATGGCGGATGACTACAATTTAGTGCAAGGTCATGCTGTGACATTTGTGGAGTGTAGTTATACTACTGAAGGGTGATGAGGTCCAGAGAAATAGTCCCAAGAGATGCAAGTGGCCTTGTACGAAGATGATGAGTTTCAGAGTATTCTGTAAATTGAATGAGAGGTGACCATTTGATGACTACTGATCTTACTCACACATGATTATGAATGTATTTACTGTCAATGTCAATGTAAATTTCTCTTTGTTACTGGGTCAGCTTATATGAACAGTTGCCAGAGGCAAATGTAATTATAAGATGATTCACCCCATGAGTGAATTCACCCCATAGGTGGGGTCTTATATCCCGCAACAGAGTGTGAACCTCATAGAAAAACCATGAAGTTCACACTATGAGGTTCATTGTTGTGAACCTCATAAAATCAATTATCCCTTATACAGAAAACAGCCTGGCCAATCACAGGGCAGCATTTAGACTCAGTGAACGTCATGAATGTCATCAGTAGAACTAGATAGCTCTTCACAAAACCCATAAAATAAACATTAGCTTTGTGTGGCAATTTAATTTTATATTCCTTCAAACTGAATACAATTTTGGCAAAAGAGAAGCTTCATAAAGTTTTTTGAGGCCGACAATGCTTCAGTTTGTTGACTGTCTGCTTGCTGAAATGTTTTGAAAAGGTGACGTGATGGGGTTGAGCAGGAGAACCCAATCATCCCTACCGACTTGTGGTATTAGGTTTAATCATATACTTGCCTCAGCACAGACACTGACGATAAGGGACCACACATTTAACATGTCATACAAACAACGTCCAGCTGGAATGTTGCTCATAAAGGGTGCTCAGGGGAGCAGGCGAGCATCTTACCATCAGACTGCCCAGTTGCTATTACAAGTGAAGATGTTTCAATATATCCAGCTTGCTTTATAAAATGCATTATGAAATAAAGGAAACCAACTAATCTGTTTCGATAAATATCTGAATTCTCGAAATAAGATGATGCTTGACAAACAGCAATATCAGAGAATATGAAAAGATACAATATATAATAAAAAAAAAAGTCATGTGGACAAAAATATTAATATGAACTCAACAAATCTCTTAGCTTCCCTCAATTTTCCATCTAATCACATTTTCAGACCAGAGATTATGACTTGGGACAATATGGCTACAAGAATTAGAGAGACCGTAGACGCTTTGAATTTCTATTCTCTTTTTTTACCAACACAAAATACAAAGTTCAGGAAATTAGACGCCTTTTATTATGGAGCTAAACAGTTTATCTGAATTGCTGCGGAAGCAATTTTGGGATAAGACAGTTGGGCTTGTGGTCAGTGACATTAGTGTCCAGTGTCCAATATTTATTAAATGTGCAAATCTCTGTGCTTGGGATGCATGTAAACTTCTAAGTAAGTGAAGAGCTTAGCAAAGTGTATTCATCGCCTCCCATGTATTGAATTAATCAACTTTAAGTTGTATATATATGTATATAATTATATAAATACTTTCCATTTATGCCTGAAAAAAAAGCATGACATTCACAAAAAAAAAAATATATATATATATTGCGACTTCAGGTCAGATGTAGCTCATGAAGAATGCGCGGACTGGGGATCAAACTTCAGAGAGCCAGCCAGTTCACAAAATGGCCGATGCTCTAACCACCAGGCCACCAAGCTGCCTCATATAATACTCATAATGCATACACTTCAGTCTTGCAGCATTCTTTCTTGTATTTCCCCTTCTGAACTCTCCAACAAACCACATTCCCATCCTACCATTTTGCTACTCTACGCCCATTTACTTATTACACATTCTATGTGAAGTCTCACACCAAGAGCGGTTCCTTCGGGCTCTCCATATACTCAGGCACCACTCGAGGTTTCTTTGCGAGATATCCAAGTCCAACTCGAGTTTCTTACATCTAAGCTTATGGATTGGATGAAACTGCAAGCAGACATATTTGACTAAGCTTCTGTAGATGACATACTAGAAAAAACCATATTTGATGATGTATGGATTTTTGTTTGATAGTTGATCAGCTGAGTCAAAGCTTGAGTGGGTTCAGTGATTATTATTTTTATTATATCCCATATCTCTATAGTGCCCGTTTCGTGCACAAGCATACTCAAAGGCTCTGTAAAATATGTATTCATTACTGAAATTAATACTAGTTTGATTAGTCTTCAAGTCAAGTACATGGTGGGTCCCCTGGTTTTCCAGCTCAGCTCCCAGGGGAGTATACAGTAAGTACATGTATTACATGCAGGTGCTTGGTGGCTGATTTATCTTTTCTTTATCAATTTAAGTCTTCTCGAGCCAAGTACCCAATCATCTGCTGGGTGGACATTGGCAGTGAGGACTAAGTGGCGTGCCGAAGGCCACAAACAGAAATTGCACTGAGCCAGGCTCGAACCCAGTCACTTGGGATTGGGAGTCAAGCACAATACCACTCTGATGATTAATGCTCCGGGTAACTCAGATGATTAAGGCTGTGGGTAACTCTGATGATTAGGGCTGTTAGTAACTCTGCTGATTAAGGCAGTGGGTAACACCGCTGAAGGTCCTGGGTTCATGACAAACATAGAAAAGGTTGCTTGAATTATTTTTTGCTCCCATTTGACAAGACCCGTTGATTGGTTTGTTCCAATATTCCTCATATAACTGGAAATGTGTGATATATGTTAAGAATTTCGTTTTGCAGTTTTCAATTGAAAATTTCCTGTTATGGATAAAAAAAAACTTGGCAGGCACATTTCTGCTGTTATGGAAGGCCATATTCTAGTCACGTGACTTTGTTTGAGCCAATCATAAAAAAGCAACAGAAGGATTTGTACCTCATCGACTGGAGAGTGTCGTGTGAATAGGACAGAAGTGGCAGTCACCTTGAATTTGTGTCTCACCCAGTGGAGTCATCTTGGGTAACAGAAGGGCAACTCAGATGAGAGCTGATGTTACAGTTAAGAGCTGTTATTGTATCATCCAAAATAAATGTCCACTTGTGTTTTGGTCTCATTTTTACATATATTTCACGGAGAAGCACGCAATATATATAAATGTTACCTAATAGTTAAAGCCCAACTTTTTGACCTATAAAACCCCTCTCTGTACAAATTAACATCAAGTTTCCTCCATTTGATATAAGTTTATACCATTTTGTCATGATTATTGCCATTTTATATTATTATCATTTCTTATGGTTACAATGAAACATCAGAAATTACAATTGGGAATATAGCAAACTTATTATTTCTTTTTTAGAATTGCTTTCATCAGCAAGAAAGTAGGGATTTGAATTGTTTTGAATATCTCTGTCCATTCCGTGCTGCTCCTTGCCATTTGTGGCAAAATATGACCAAAAAACAAGTGGATATTTATTATGGCTCCTCTATATTCTAATACACACCTTAATAAACCCTGTATTTTGACCAATGACAGCCTTTCCTGGATTAGTGTTTCACAGTATGTCAATCCGGAAGTATGATGTAACAATAGAATGCAGTCAGAATGATGTAATGGGCAATAGGAAGAAAAAGTAACAGAGCCTACAGGGGGCACTAGGAAAGTAGTACATATAAAAACATTAAGATGATGTCACTGCACCATTGTTGCATGGATGATGTCACACTATATCCCACAATAACCTGTATACCACATAGAAAAGCCATGTGGTATAGCCTATGTGGTATACATATCTATACTACATGGTTTACCTTACAAGGTTGGGAAATGTATACCACATACTTCTATATATGGCAGGCCAATGACAAAAAAAATCACTTTTTGCAGCTAAGCACTTTGCCGTTTAAACTAGCGCTGTCGCTATGAAACAATATTCTAAGTCACAGTTTAAGCACCATTCAACAGATAAAATTGTCAGCTCTCTAAGAAAGTTTGAATTTTTGATATCACACCAGAATTAACGATTCTAGGACCAAAAAAGTAACAGAAAATCAATGGTCTGTTTAGTCCACAGATATAAGCTATTGTGTGTCTGTGTTGCTATGGGCAAATGCAATCGCATAATATTGAACAATAAACCATTTTCTTTCAAAATCTACTATAAAAACAAATTCTGACAAGAAGTATTTAACAACTGGCTTGTAAATATCATTCATAAATTCCTTTATTAATCTGAAAATGTCCCAGAAAGTTTTGAGGTGATGATGTTGCTGACAGTTATGCAATGCTCTGATTGGTCAATGGCAAAAATTTATATTCATGATTTTTTTTATACTGCATGAATGCATAGCCAGGCAGCTCAACTAAAAGTGAAAATTGTGGACAGATTGGCTTTAGAATTCACTCGTGGCTAATGCCACTCGTGAATCCTGGCCAATCTGTCCACTCGTGGGGAATATAAAAATATACCACATAACCATTGGGTCTTATTATAATACATGACATCATCAAACAATACTTATCTGCTACGTAGGGTGTCAGTGACCTCTTGTGGTACTTTTTCTCCGCATTGTGGTGATTACGACATCGCTATATAGTATTGCAGGGGTTGCCAATGACTAACCCTGGCAATCTCACAATCCTTTGCAGCTGGCTTATGCAAATGACAAAGTGTCCCATCTGTATGTACTTTATCTGTGCCTCAGCCATTTGTACATAATGATGTTTGGTGCGTTTTGCTAGTATGACGTAATCCTCAAAACATATGATGTTACCATAACAATGAGGAGAAAAAGTACTCAGCCTACAGGTGGCAATATGCAGAGATGCCAAGTTCTTGAGTGGTGAATGCGTGAGTTTTGGTTCTTTCCAACCAGTTTACATTCAAAAGTTAAAAATTTATTCTGGTCCTCATTGCTGCATGAGTCAAATTTAAGTATTGAGTAAATACTAAAGTCCAGAGGCGTGAGACAGCAACCAAATGTGTGAGGCTCACGCCGAATGCGTGAGACTTGGCATGTCTGCAATATGACTTAATCATTATGAAAATACATTAAGATGACATCACTACTTGATTGTTACATGGATGATGTCACAATATATATTGCCATCATCAAGCAATACGTATCTGCTGCGGTGTCAGTGACCTCTTGGGGTACGTTTCCTCCCCTTTGTGCGCAATAGTTTTTGCACTAAACTGAGGTCATAAGGGCAAATAGCTGAGGCATAAATACAGTTTATTTTGTTTAAATGCCATGAAGGTGTGTGGATCTGCACTGCAAGTTTGTTACAATGATAGCGGTTTATCTTAGCATCCTAATGAGTAAGACATTCGTCTAATGAGGGAATTGTTTAGACCTCCTGCATGGGAACTTACCATTAGGCACCCGCAGTGATGGCACTGGTGTGAGCTCCTATGCCCTAATGATTAACATGGTGTGGAATTTTTTGCCTGACCATAGAAATGCTCTTAGATACCATGGTATTTGATATTCGTGCAAATAAATATATTCTGATTCTTATTCAAAGAAGTTGACATGTAAAATTATTGCACTTTTTAAAACTTTAAACCAATAAGAGAGCAGAATCCTCTGTTCTTCATTGCATTCCGCAAGGACAAAAGTCAATACGAAGGTCGCCCACAAATGGCTCTTTTCCTTGAGAAGCAGTTTGCAAGTTTCCTGACAGTTTTTTCTCTTGCAAGGTCAACATATCGTGTTCTTGAGAGAAGTACCCGCATTCCTGTGTCAGACCATATTGATTGTGAGCCTCAAGGCTGCTGTCATCACTGTGACAACTTGGTGACAAACACTGGTAGCTTTGTGAAAAGAATGCATGTTATATGTGACTATTGCTTTTTGGCACAATTACGGCTAACCAATTAGATGAAGTCATAAATATAAAATGTCTGCCAGTGATAACATTGTGACACATTGACATCACGTTTGTAAACAAACTGCTTGTGTTAGGATCATATGACTTCGATCGTACATCACCTTTGAAGGAAGTGCATCAAACCAATCATTTATGACATCAAAATGTCTGTTTGACTCTCATTTCCTTCACAACTAGGTGGCAAGGGGCACAATGCCACATTGATAGAGGTGTACAGTCCAAAAATTATACCACTGTTAATGTATTATGTAGATGCAACAAGGAGCTCAAAAGCAGCTGTCTTCTTAATGATAACAGTGGTGGGGGTCTAGTTGAATGATAGCGTGCTTCCAACCACTTGGTCCCAGGGTTCGATTCCAGGTCAAGCCTAAGTTGGATGGCTATGTCATCCTCAATCTCATTGCCATGGTCTCTGCCCGTCCTAATCTTAGTGATAACATTGTCAACATCAGCTAACAATTAAATTTTTTTTATGGTCCAGTTACACTTTACCAAATATCATTTCATAACAATTCTCACTGAAATTTCAAACTTCATGCTGTGTGGCATGGACTCACGGTCAGTCTAGTCATTGCATCGATTGCATCTTGTGTTGACCACTTGTACTTAAGTCTGGCAGCATCCACAACACAGAAAAAAAGTCACGACAGAGAAAAGATAGCATGATTGATGTCCCACGTTAAGTGGCCCCTGGAGCCAAATGACTCAAGTGAAAGGCCAGTCAGCACTGGAACTTTTCCTTCGGGGAATGGAACAAGTGTTTGTCTTCTCACCTCACGAATTGTGATGCTTGTTCTGCTTTACTTTACGTCATTTACTTTCTTTCTTCAGTTGGTTCATTTTGGAAAGTAGTTCATTGCAGCATTTGTCAACATTATAATTGATTCTGTAAAACCAATATGAAACTTATTCCACTGAATTTTGTTACTGGCTGCTGGGGCAGATGTAATGATGAGCAGATAAGACATGGTTAACAGTGGGCTACAAAAATACCCAATGAATGATGGAAAACTCCCATGTATACTGCGGCCATTATATCAGTCCTAGTGCCTCTACTTTGTCTATGCATTTCTGAAACAAATTAATTTCAACATTTTACAATTATGATTTTTCAATTTTTTCTATTAATTTGTATTACAGTCTGAAATTTTTTGACTTATATAATAAGATCTGCTTCATGAATATTCACTTCTGCTATTAATTTCCTGAATATTCATAAACATGTCTCTGTTAACTTTCTAGTTATCAGCTTACATCCCAATAACTGCAGTTCTAAATCATGCAAAGACACGAGTCTCATTGTTCTAACATTTATGAGTGTGTCCCAGTACATTTAGAGGCTGTAAATCTGATGTAATAGATACTCTACTAAAAATGAGTCTTGTATTATAACATAAATGTCAAGTTTATAGCGTGTTTTATGATAATTATGGTCATAAAATGATATGGAAATTAACACCGACTCAATACTCAAGACAAATTTATTTGTCTTCATATACAATGCGCCTTGGAGTTGTTGTTGCTGAAATGTCTGCTACATTACAATCAGTGTCTCACTACTTGCGTGAGATCTAGGACTAAATGACAATGAATACTTTTCACCAGATGGGTCATGAACTAAAATGGGGTTGATAAACAGTGAAGGAAGTTGGGTTCTAACCCATGCGCTAATACTCACTAATACAGGACCCACGCATTGAATATAATGTCAATATTCTTGACCCTTGTAAGCCAGTCCCAATTGGCAGATAGCCTCCATTCAATACAACTGTCATGCATGAATAGTTTTCTTTTCATTCCGTAAAAAGCTCTGCTCAGGCTCCACCATTTCAGCATAAGCCAAAGTGGCCCCCGATGCTCATCCATGTTTGATGGACTCCCGAAGACCGTGTGTTCGTTGACCCGTCAAAGACAGATGAGGAGTCACAAAATTGACTGGTCCTTCTTGCCTCATTGCTTTTTTACACTGAACCAGACTGAGCTGAGGCTTAGAGCAGGGATATAGAGTATTGGCAGATGGTGAAATAAACAATGTCAGTTTAGTTCAAGTCTTTAGGCTTCAATGGGAAGAAAAAGCATCACAAAAGGTCACTGACACCGTAGCAGATAAGTATTGTTTGATGACATCATCTATTCTGTGATGTCATACATTTAACAGTAGTGTAGTGACGTCATCTTATTGTCTATTCGTCTGCTACTGTCATAGTGCCCCTGTGAGATTGCAGTTGCGTAGCGTAATGGTACAGTATCAGCCGTTTTGAAAAAAAGTGTTTTCAAAGAAGATTTGCGCACAAAGGTTGTCATGATTAATTGATTATATTTCCAAACAAAGTGCAGCTGCACCAATGTTCTAGCAGTGTGGCAGAAAATAATCAATCTGATACATATATGACATAATTGTAAATACATGTCTGGGTTAAGAGTCTGTTATCCTCATGGATGAACTCAAACAACCATAACAATGACACCCTTGGTAGGCCTGTTCAAGCTGGCCTTTCTCAACTCCCTTGGGAGCATACACCCAGCTTCAAGCACTCCCAATTGCCATCCCTACCTGTAGCCAAGTACCCATTTACACCTGGGTGGAGTGGATCAAAGAGTAACGGAGGATCTGCTCAGTACCTCCATGCCATGGCTGAGGTCCGAACGTACAACCTTGCGCTTTGCAGACAGCACCTTGACCACTAGGCCATGGCACCTCTCCATATGTTTGTTTGCACTGTGTCGTCATGTTCATGAAGCACTTCTCTGTGCTAAAACCATTTAGTATCACTTTCAGTTGGGCAAACGAACATCTTTCAGGATGAGAATATGTTAATTTGAATGTGAATATGAATCACCACCATTCACCATGATATGATAGTGCATTCTGATAGCAATCTGGAGTGATATATTTCGTAATGCATATGTGATGCTTCTGTGATGCATATCAACTTAGTCCTCTGCTTATTTACTTTGTCGAGTGAAGTGTTCTGCTTTATTCCAGTCATGGACATCGTTTACAAAGAAAATCACAAAACAGCTTTTTTCACAGAGAAATAGTGTGGAAACATGGGAAAGCAATTGGACTGTATTGTGCTCCTCAGCAGTCACTTTTGATGTCAGATCACCACCTTTAAGCAAATGCTGATTATGGTGTAGACTATAGTATACTGTATAAGGAGTCAGTCTGAGAGTACATGGAGTGTTTGCTTTTGGTTTCCATTCATTTCTGCAAATATTTATTATAGACCCACATTTCCTTGTTACATCATTTAAGCAAATGCTGATTGTGGCTCCATCTACTGTATATGATATGAACCTGTTTGCCGATGCCCATTGTGTTGAATGTTTGTTTCGCATTCATTTTGCAAACATCCATTGCAGTCATGAAGCGGGTAGAATTAATATAATCTTAATATAATATTATAACTTGTGATGGTGTACTTTTGTCATAACATCCAGTAGGTATGTAGCTCATTAAGATTGTCCAGGCTGGGGTTCTAACTTGGGATGGTCAGCGGAGCAGGCCAATTTGATATATTATAAGTTTAGAAGCCATTAGAAAATGTTCCATCAAGAATGATATATATCTCGATGAAATTAGAGGGGGGTGATAATCATGAATGTCAGAATTTTAATGGGAAACTATCCTAACTTTGTTAAGGTTCAAAAACGCTTTGTAATGATGTGTTACACATAGGTGTACCTTTATTTTTGATCCCTCCCAAGCCTCATTGAAAATTTGGTCCCTTACGAAGAAATTTAGCGATTTCCGCAACTTTAAAGGTCAGCGATATTGATGTTATCTCCTTATATCTCTTTAATAATGAGTTATTTGAATTGCTCTGGTAAAGAGCTTTAAAATGAATACCAATTTAGGGGGTCTAGGAAATAAAGGAATAGTCAACAGCAGTTGAATCCATGGAGAATTGACATGTTAACCACTGTAGTCTCGGATGGTGCTATGAATATTATTTTTAATTGAATGAATTCAATTTTGTTTGTTGGGTAGCCTAGTGGTTAAGGCATTAGCCTGTTAGAACACTAGCCAGCTACTCTGAAGGTCCCAGGTTTGATCCCTGGCACAGGCACTCTTCATGAGCTTGATCGCTGGATGTCAGTATCGTGAGACGTTAACTATAGTGACTTGAGAAAGTTGAAGACCCACCCCCTGAGGTGAATGTGTAAATGGTATGGACTCAAACCAAATCATACCATCATTACATCTGACTCTGATAGCTGCTCATGTATGCCGACTAAGCTTCTGACCAGTGGCATTGATGTAATACTTAAATGACTTTCCTGTATAATTCACAAAATTGCCAGCAAATATGTAAATATTAAAAATTTCTCAGTAGTGTTTTGCAAGGATGTATAAAATCTGTTTTGGTTGTGAAAGAGTGTTCCCTACCCAAGTAAAGCTTTAAGTGTAATGGCAAAAACTGAAAAGGAGGGCATTTTAAAGACCAATATGGAAGAAGTATGGAAATTCATCAGAAATAATATGGTTATAATGTTATAATATGTAAACTTGTGTATGCGACAAGCAGTGTGAGTGGACATGGCCTATAACGAAGACAAGCATCAGGGCTAGTACTGGGCTTATCTGACAATTTATAAAATATGTGTAGCATAAGAATTTAACAGACTTCTATGCAACATACCTAATCTTTGAGCAGCAAGTACATGACAATTGACTCAATTCATACGACCCCATAGAAATAACCAGTGCTCTTATTGATAAGCAATGCTTGTGTAGAGATATAATAAAATAGTTTAAAATTCTTGACTATTGCCCAGGCCCACTATCAAACTATTATTTCAAGTTAAGGGTTTGCGTGACAGATTCATGTTTGTACTATTTTGCAATATTAGGTGGGAAGAACATTGATGAAGAACTGAACTAGATGGGGGGGGGGGGAGATAGCTTTTATAAAAGCCTAAGAAAGCAC